>CABFOV010004790.1:7108-48918 GCA_902141375.1 Timema poppense | reverse complement strand
CAGATAAATCTGTGCCGGGACCAAGAATTGAACCCCGGACCCCAGCACAGAATTCCGACACCTTACCCCTAGACCACCAGGTCACCTACTAAAAACTAAGATCAGGGTCATGTGTTTAAAAAATAGTGGAAGTTGGAATATTTTGTTAACCACATAATAAAGATTAACATTGTTTGTCCCTTATGCAAACAGGCAATCAGTGTTTGTAAAGGCATCGTTTATCGTTTGGTCTGGTTGGCCGTTGACGGGTATATTGGTGGCAATTAAAAGGTTTCAAATATTTGGTGACGAAATAAAGGGTCAGTCCTAATGTTTGGTGTACTAGATTACTATTTTTATACAACATAGGTATTAAAATGAGTTAGCTTTACTTATGATGTTGACAATTTATAAAAACAAATTAAAGTGGCCCTTAACAGTAATTATTTTATTTTGTTTTCAATGTGGCCCTTATGATCAAACGAGTTTGACACACCTGACCTGCAAAAAAAAAATATATATATGTTTGAAAGTTCTTATATTCATTTGAAATAAGTTACATGCACTCATTAACAAATTTAAATAGTTAATAAATGTGTCATATATGTTCTTACAAAATTTCATGATAACACCTAAATTGTTATTTTTATTTATTTCATTATCTAGTTTATAAAATATAATTCTGAATGTATTAAAAGTTTCATAATTTTAAATGGCTGTATTTTATCGGTGTATTTTTATTTATTATTATTATTATTTTACCACCCTATTTTACTGCCTTTTAAGGTTACACATATGTACTAATTACTCTGTTGAGTTTAAGATGAACTAAGGTTGTATCTAGATTAAGTGTACACATATTTGTTGGATGTGAGAGTGGAGAACCATTCAGAAAAAGAAACTCTCAGTACAGCTGACCGGGATTCGAGCACCGATCTCCCTGTTGTTGTCAGGACAGTCTAACACGAGAGTGGAGTCCTAGACCATGTGGCCACTGAAGCGGGCTATATTTATTTTAATCTCAAATACATGAGCAACCAAACCTAAACCTTCGCCTAAGTCAACAAACACAATGCTACACTTATGAGAAATTTAATATAATATAATTAAACAAAATACACAAGAAAACAGCGTATAACAATGAACTATTACGCCTGCAAAAGAATGACCAATATTATATATTCGGGATTGGATCCTAAGTTGTATTTACCTAGTCAGTATACTACCAAGTCCTGGAATCGTGGTGGATTGGCACAGGATTTGGCTTCGACAGCAATTTGGTAATTTTTAAAATTCAATCTAATAGGATTAGTAGTTTTACGAAAGCAACCTCATCCAAAAGTGGTTGATGTTATTGTCTGAGATCATACGTACGTATAAAACAATCTACAGATGAGGAAACTTAAAAAATATAAACGGTAAGAAACAATCATTCATTCTTTTTCAAATAGTTTATTTAAGATTGTGTTAAAATTTCCAAAAATTAGTTATTAATAAACTAATCCTTAACAAGTCTCCCCTATAAAAACAAATATTATTTCTATTTTAATATGAAAAACTTTTTAGTTATTAATTTTTAACGACATTTTCTAGGTCATCAATTTTTTTTATTTCCAAAAATTAGTTATCAAAAAACTAGACTCGATTATTTTTATTTAAAAAACAACCAAATATACATTCTTGTTGATAATGTAAGATACTACTGAGATACCCATTTTCAACATTAAAACTCAAGCCATTTTCGAAAAATGTCAAATTAGAAAAGATTAATAAGGACTGATCAGGAAATGATTGTCAGCCTAGTTTAAATAGAAAACTGTTAGAAAAAGTGAATGATTTTTTTGTGTGTATCTGTTATTGTATTCCCAGAGACAAACAAACGGACAGACAAAAATAAGGTTGGACAGATTTGTAATATCCATTATTTTGGCGTTTCGAGGGCACATAACAATCGAAAACCCATCGTAATCTTGAGGCAGAAAGTGTTCTCAGTTACAATATATTTTCCTATATGAGGTCTTATGGGACCAAAACAAAATCTTGCTTCAAATGTCCAACAAAAGCTTGAAATGTACATACTTCCAATAGTTAGGGTACTTGAACAAAGGAGTCAGTATCATCTGGTCTGTTTCAATTTAACAGGTAGGTCCGGGGTTCAAATCCTTGTCGGGGGTATTTAAGTTTTTTCTAAACTGTTTCTCACTTTACCTCCACGCGTGTGGATACACTTCCTCTAAAGTATAAACTCCTGTCCTATTAGTGCAACTATGCTTTTAGCCAAGACATAAGATATGGTTCATGTAAAAAAAAAAACCAACTTGAATAATTCTAAGCTAAGTATATTTTGCCACCACAACTTTTCTCCCTTTAATTTATATAATGACAATAATATTAATAATAACAATAACAATAATACTAGTAGTATTTATGAACGCTTGTGTAAACCTCTTAACCAAATTATAAATCGCATTTCCAACCACATACATCGTTTGCTATTCTTGTTGAAAATAAGTGGGGGAAATGTTTAGAACTTTTAACTATAACATCCGGGGTTCAAATCCTTGTCGGGGGTATTTAAGTTTTTTCTAAACTGTTTCTCACTTTACCTCCACGCGTGTGGATACACTTGCTCTAAATTATAAATTCCTGTCCTATTAGTGCAACTATACTTCTAGCCAGGACATATGGTTCACGTAAAAAAAAACTAGAATAATTCTAAGCTAAGTATATTTTGCCACCACAACTTTTCTCCCCTTAGTTTATATGATGACTATAATATTAATAATAACAATAACAATAATACTAGTAGTATTTATGAACGCTTGTGTAAACCTCTTAACCAAATTAGAAACCTCATTTCCAACCACATACATCGTTTGCTATTCTTGTTGAAAATAAGTGGGGGAAATGTTTAGAACTTTTAACTATAACAAAAATATTTTCTGGATATTGTTTTTTCTCGTTGTGGTGTAGCTATCCTTTTAGAAACCATTAAAATTAGTTTTAAAAATAGGACTACGTGCTATGGAGTAGCTACTGTGAAGTAATTTATCCACGAATAGCCAAAATAGAGTTTACGTTAGTTGAGTTATAGTATGTATAGAGTGGCAACACTTTATCTGACAAGACTTCAGTGTATTTGTTCCGTGTTGCAATATCATTTTCCCACAAGAATTTGTATTTAATAAAAACTAAAATTAAAGTTCGTTGGAATTGAAATTACATAATTTAAATTAAATTTAAACTATATATATATCCGCATTGGTGGTGGCATGGTCTAAAACATCCCTCCCCGGGGACAAGAAGAACGGAATTCGAATCCCGTTCAAGTGTAATGAGAGTAAGTTTTTCCCTAAATGGTTTCCCACTTTTTCTTGACGCACATTCGGGTACTTTTCTGATACATTTTACTTTCTTCATCCTTAGCCCACTAGTTTAAATATGTTGATAGCCCGAACGGGTAGTAAGACGTGGTTCACACTTTTGTCGAACATTAATACTTTTTTTTAAGAAGATAGGAGAGGTTTATTTTAAGTTAGTCCACCATTTTAACAATACTAGTTTTGATGAGTTTCTAGTTTTAATTATAACACATGTGTTTATTATGTGGTGGGGCTAATGTTTTATATCTTGTCCATTCGACCTTATTTTACCTCTGCTTTCCTGGCGTATGGAGGAGTTCATTTCTGAGGTGAGGACATCATTAAGGTGAATTCCATTATCCCCAGATGGTAGGATGATACGTGATAATGATGATGGTTGAAATTAGAGGGGACCTACAGTTTAACGTGGGTTCCGAACCACGGTGGGGGCCTGGCATTCTACACATTCACAAAGAGTGAAACCACATACTTTGCCAGAGGTGAAGGAAGGATTTGGTAACTAAATAAATCTGTTCCGGGACCGGGATTTGAGCCCCAGGTCCCAACGCAGAAGTCTGACACCTCGCCCCTAGACCGTCAGGTCCTACCATGTGTTTATTATAATAATATATATTTTAAATTATAGGCAAAGTCAAATTGACTAACGCCTTCCAGACTTGGCCAGCAACCCGGCGAACGTATCTGCGCTGCGGATTGCTAAGTACAATAGCGAGGGCGCTATCATTGTGAGGAAACAGATACAGAAGTGCGCGGACAAGAACCGTCCAAGTAACTTGTGCTAATCTTAAATTATTCCAAGACGTCCTTGCATAATATGTTTATAAAACACCCAATTGATTCTTAACATACAGTTTAGTGTGTACGTATTCAACCCAATTACTGTATGTATCTGCATGAATATTACTTTGTGTATTGGGGGTTGGTGTAAATGTAGCCTATATGTTTTTACATGCGTTTATATGAGTAATTTAACGTTTCTGAAGAATGAAATGATATTTGTATCTTTGAATTTCTGGTTGCACTATATGAACACATATAATATCAACAGGCCAATCACACAAGAACTTAAATGATGACAATTCACCTAAGATTCATCCAGCTCTTTAAACTAGATATTTTCTAAGTGGATAACAATAATAGAGATGTGAGAGTGAACTGTTTTTTACAAACACTTTCCAGGTCAGGAAAACGTTCCTGTACATTTTTCCGACTATTTTAAAATAATACAATCGATATATCCAAAGTTTTTATGTTTTCCCTTCAGTAAAATTTAGTCTAATGAAGTCATTCTCAGAAATATTATAAAATGAGCTACGATAAACATAGGTTAGAATTATCTTCTCAAACTCACGTATTGACTACAGCGCTTGGTGGTTATATGTGTCACTAGCCTTTGAGTCGGATACAAACCAGATAAGCTCACCTAGTAAATCGCCTTACCCTGGGATTCAATTATCTTAAATGGTTACTGGATTATTTTCCGGTTGAGAAGTTTCGTCTCTCAAATGTAGGCGCCCGTGCGCGAACAGTAATTAATAAAGTATAATAGCACCTCATTGAATTAAACCATAACCCCCAATAAACGGGTATCAAACAATAAAAACCACTCAGACCCAAGTCTGAACACATGCCCATAAAATGAGCATTAAAAAATTCTTAAAACTGCATTTTTGAATGATAAAGAGTTTTCAAATAAATGGTTTGAATTTGTGAACGAAATTAAAAATAAATGGTACGGTACACCACACAGAATTTCTCTATCTTTTATCCTACTAAAAACTCGTGAGATTTCTGAAGCTAAATCATATAAATTGTTTTAGAAACACTCCCCCAAAGAGTATAAATGATATAATATACACTTTTACAGAAACATTCATAAAAGAGCATGACAATCAATGGTTAGAGAACTACAATATATATATACGCTTTTAGCTAAGAAAATGTTGGTTTTATAAAAATACATATCAAATAAAATATTTCAGTTTTGAATAATATTACAACTTTATAATTTTTATAATGAAAAGCTATTTAGTATCTGAAATAATTGCAGGGATATTATCAAAATTAGAATTTTCCGCTTATTTAAAGTACCCTTAAAGTAATCTTCACTGGGAAACTGCAATTTTGTTTATAGTAACGAACATAATCTATATATAAAATCTTATCCAAATCATAACACCAGCTTTTGAGAAAATCGATCTTTTTTCTTTTCACTCTCCAGTGAAATACACATAATTTTAGGGTTAAATAGTTAATTCCAAAAACACCTCTAGAGATCCCTGTGAACTATTCTAGATACTGAAATTTACCCAATTAGTAAAATGGTTTGGGCTCTAGGTTGAGATACATAAACACAAAAACACAAAGAGACTACATCGTGAAAACAACTTTTTCTATTTCAGGGAGTCATGAATCATCGACATTCATCAAAATTTCGAGTTAGATTTCTTATGATCACAATACGTCCCTCTCCGAGGTGTTGAAAGAAAGTTAAAGGAGAAGAAAACCACTTTCTAAAAAACAAACTCACAATTTTGTTACTCATTTGAAATAAAATTGTTCAAATACATTTTAAAAACTTCAAATTTTCAGAAACAATTTATTACTAAACTATATTTTAGTTTAGTTTTATTAAAATAAAATATACAATCTAATATAGTTGGTAGAATACTCCCCAAATACCCATTTTGAACAAAATAGTTTTACCTATTTTAGAACAATTTCAAATTTTCTAAAATAATTCGTCAGTAACAATACACCAGTAAAGTATTATTTATTAAGTGAAACTCTCCTCAGATATACATTTAAATAAGGCATTAAGAAATTAAAAAACTTGATTCCTCAAAAATCAATCAACAAGCTACCCTTAATTTTACATCGAGAATTAAAACAACGATATAGCCACAGCTTATGGCCATATAACATATAAATAAAAAGTTTGAAGGAAATCTTTCAAACTGTTTCTTCTGTAGCCCTAGGGAAAAATAAACAGACAGACAGAATTGTAAGACTCACTTTTTGAGTTTTAAGGTATATAAACGTTAATATACATCATAATCTCAAGATAAAACATGTTCTTGATTACAATACTTTCTTTTTTTACGAGAAGGTAAAAAAAAAAAATCTTGGACTTGTGTGGTTATATTCTGGGAAAAGTAGTTTGGGATTGTTCTTGATTACAATACTTTCTTTTTTTACGAGAAGGTAAAAAAAAAATCTTGGACTTGTGTGGTTATATTCTGGGAAAAGTAGTTTGGGAAATGTTTATGTGCTGAGGTGTCTAAACCATTTCACGCGTAATGCAAGCCCAATAACTCACACCCCTCAGTTTCAACATGCAACCAAGCCCTAGATTGTTAAGCAGATACATGGTTTTATAACAAACATTATATGCCATTACTATCTGGGGCCAATGTTAAACTTTACTAGACACGGTTTTTTTATTAATAATATCACAACGCTCGAAATATCTAACCATAATGAGGATGCAAAAGGTTGAAATGGTTATGGCTATAAATGTGAACTTCACTTTATCTTTTTCAAGTTTCCCATGTCTTTAAAATAATTAGGTTAACCTCAAAGAAATTAAGTATTTAAATACATATTTTAATTGGGCTCATTATAGATTTGTATCGAGAGGGTCATTTTTAAAGAGTTTAATATTTACAGCAAACCTCCTCGATAGATCTAAGCGCTAATGCATATGTTTTTATCAAACGTAAATTAAATAATATATTCATACATATTATGTAAACCTAGTTATTACAGATCTTTAGTTTGAATACTTTGCCAAGTTAAGTTATTTGAAATTTAATTAACACAATCTTTATGATTATTTTATACACATAGTAATGTGTATTTATTTTATTTTTCCTTTTTAATAAACAAATATATTTTATCAGATAAAAAGCCAAATGTAAACTAATGTTGGGATTAGTGTAGTGGCAACTTTCATGATCATAGTTCGCGAAGATAGCTCTCAATTCTGACTGAATGCAATGGTTGTTTTTTTTACTTTTATATCTACAGACTAGTGCGTATACTGTACATTTACTTAAAATATGTATCTCCCTTCCTTACCCCTCAATCTGTGTTCTTATAGATCTTTCTTGCTACAGTATGTGCACAATAGCTTTTTATCTGAATGACCGTTGAAAAATCATATGTTTAGGTTTTGGGTCGCCAACATCGTAAAAGTTCACTGTTTCGCTATAAATTATAAGTTTTTTTAATTACTTGTTATATTTGACATTTAAAATAACGTAAACTTAAGTTTTCTTATACTATGTCATTACTTTTAATACATTTTTTTCATTCAATCCGAAACAATATTTTAAACATAAATAAAAGTACTTATTCTTCGTTTTGGAATGTTATCTATGATGTGTAATATAGTGCATATATTAATACCTTTTAATACAGGCATCGTATTTACTTGGAAAAGAGAAAACACTTGTAATTTTTTTAATACGTAATATATTATTTTATAGTGTTATGAAATATTTAATTGAATACCTTATTTTTGTCCACTGGATGAGTACACAATTTTAAAGAGCTTTTTTTGTGTGTCATGGTCAATCACATGGCTTGAATTCATCGGTCGCCATTTTAAGCAATATTTTTTAGACTTTTGTGAAAATGTTATAAATACATATTTTTTTAAAGTGAAACAAAACGATAAATACGATCTGTGACCTACCTCAAATAAATATAAATAATATTTGCCTATATTACTGTGGTTAACTATCACATTCCTACATAACCATATGCTTTCATTTCAGCTATTCAAAGTAAAATATGTCAGCTGTTGGCATAGGGATACATCAGGAACTATTTTTAGTAACTTTTGAGCTGTCACCCAAGTAAACTCGAGTGGTGAATGTACTTTAGTGTAAGTAGTAGCTGACTCACGAACTCAAAATAACAAGCTTAGCTTTAAAATATAATAAGATAAGTATTACAGAGTTTGTATTAAAATTAATTTTTTTTTTTCTTCTGATTTTTTTGTGTGTTTATGTTTGTCGTTTCCTCTGATATGAAGTTGTGTTGCACGTATCAGACTTTACTCTTGAAGATTCTAGATAGAAGCCGAAGGGTTGGCTGATAAGTGACCGATTTTATTTAAGAGGTAAACTTTATTGCTTTGTCCAGCGGCAGCAGGTGTAATTGTGAGCTTGTTCCTATTTTTTATTTCATTGTGATAGCCACAATGTGTTTGTCCCTCTATTGACTTCCATTTATATTTACTTTATCTTATTTCATGTATAAAGTTATATACCTTATAATTGAAAAGAGTTTTCTTTCTTTTTTTAAAGTCGAGTTTCATCAAAAGATTAAAAAAAAAGATTGAAAATAATTTTAAAAACTGGTAACGCACATCAGAAGTTCATAAAGTAACTTTTAAATATTCATCCGAGTCTTAATTCAAATATATTAAAGTGATACAATGTTTTCTGTTATAAATTTTTAACCAGTATTGTAACGTGTCAAAAATGACAAACAAAACATTTTAACACGTACAATCGATCAAACCTTTAGAATGGTGCAAAACCATTATTACCAGTTCTAATAATGTGTGGCAGATATAGATTTACTGCGACATTAGGAAACGCCCTGCCCACCAACACCTAAACTGCCCCAGCAAACGTAGTACATCGTCTTTGGAAGACAACATAAGCCAACTTTTATCTCATGAGCCAGCTGACGAAGAGATGAGCGAGGGGTCAGTTCAGGAGAGGCCAGCTGGTCGACGAGCGCTCGGAGTCAGATGGCGCGATGTGTAACCATCCCCTCCCCCTTTTCTGTACTTGGAATAATCATGGTCAATTCATCTAGACCCATTATAAATACGAGCCGGTCCTTGGTCCACGTTACCTTTATTGTAATCACCACTAGTCGGAAACACTGCTGCCAGAGATACTCTAGACTTCGTAGAGAAGACCACGATGGTTGTGGCGTCTGAATCACCTCCTCGCCACAGATCGAGCTACGGCGCTTATCATGATTATTGAGAGACGTAGTTGATTATGTCTTCTGTGCCCTTAATAATTAGTTTCTGTTAGTGGAGCTGTGAGCTCTATCATGTAAATGTCCTTATGACTCTGTTTTTTTTTGTGGGTAACCCTTATGTGTTTCCCTATGCTCATAAGGCATAGTTTATTTTGTTGAGCTGTGAGCTCTATTATACAATGTCCATAGGACATAGATTATGTATGTCAGTTATTCTGACCCTTTTTTATGCTCATAAGGTGTAGCTTATTATAGTTATCCAGTTACACTATCTTTTTACGTCTATTAGTCTTGGTCGCAAATATTGGGGTCGTAAACAGACGTCATAAACTATTTGATCATTCGGCGGCTACAGAATAGCGTAGGAATTAATTATGGAGGATGTCTGGTCATCTGTGTCATCTTTTCACGATCTAATTGGGTCTGTAAACTCACACCAGTCTTGTAAGTGTCTGAAAGTCTGTACTGATTTGATGTACGCAACCTGTGGAAGTGCTACTAGTCCATAGTAGTGGCTCGCGGGGTTATGTTTTTTTATGTACGGCCTGTTTGAGGTGCCTATAGGGTTGATAGAGTTATATCACTATCTTGATTAGTGTTACTATCCCCGTTGCAGGGTAACCTAATATTTATACTATTGATTGCACTAGCAGTACTATTTAGTAAATGTCTGGCCATAGTATTAATTGGTTCTGGATTCCTGGTGATTCGCCACTGACTCAGTGTAATAGATCTGTTTCTCTTCAAGGAACGAATTACATTGTGATATCTAACTCTATTAGGAGTTAGCTCTCGCTAGCAAGCAAATGTTAATTACCACCTTTGTAGCTATTTAAACTAGGACTAAGATTAAGCGGTTTTGTTCTTCAAATTTTAAAGTTATGTATTGTTGTAGTAAGCCGACTGACATAAATTATAAATAAGTTATTTTTTGATCGCAGTTACTATGTACTAATAACATTGTGTATTGTCCTATCAGGAGTATTGGTTGCTGTCCTGTTTTAATGAGCTACAAGATTTAGTGTTTAAGCCTATGACCTAAGTGTGTAGGTTATAGCTTGTTCTCATATTAAACAATGGGCAGTTTGAATAATTACAACCTTAATTCTTCGTACTTTCTTATCTCTTATTTCTTTATTAATAAACTAACTTTATTAATCACGTATATTATTTCTGTACTGTATTTATATCCTATAATGTAATAAACAGTAGGGTAGAAGGGTGCAGTATTTTCATTAAATGAAACGGTGTTATTTGCTTATACATCATCATTAATATATAATAGTGAACCAGTTTTAAATAAATACATACAATTCGTATATATTAGATTAATTTTATCATAACATTCTTATATTTATAATTATTTACTAATAAATAAACCATATATAATATTGATCAAGTTTTTAATAAATAACTAAAATTCCTATCTACCAAAAATACAATTTACCAATACATTCACATATTATATTTGCTGGCGAGGGCCGATAATTTTAATTAATAATATTCTACATTTCGAGTATATTATATATATATATATGTATATTACATATATAATAAATGTGTTAACTATATTAATAAATATAAAAATGAATATATAATAGACATAATATATTCATTATAATATATATCTATTATTTAGGGCAGTTATTGTTTTAATATTGATTTATATTTATAAAATGAATGGTAGATACGAATGTATTTAGTTAATTAATTGAATACTCGCGCTGAAATGTTTTTTGTGATACTGTCGTGTAAACTAGTAATGTGTCATCCTTAACACGTGAAATAAAACCCTTCAAGAACCTCTTGAATATGTCACTGGCAGGTCATGAGAACAGATTGGAAGGCTCCAGAGAAAAAAACACTATTTTTCAGACAATTCAGTAAAACAGCCACAAAGATCTTAGTTTTTATCTATTTTACTGGAATGTCAGTAAACTATCTTGTGTTTTGGTGTGTGGTCGTCTTTGTATATATATCTGTTTATTTATTTCACTTTGTTGTAATACTCAGGGTTATATCTGAGATTTTATTCCGGGGATATTTAATATCTATGTCTTACACTCTAGTTCTGCTTACTTGTACACTCCAATTTTCATAGTAAGGGTCTTATCTGACAATTATAAAAGCTAATAGATATAACTTTACGTATTTACACGTCAAGTAATGTGATATGCAGCTGTCAATTTTGATATGTTTTATCAAAATCTACAAAATAACACAAATAAAATAGTAAAATGTTATCTATGTTAACTGCAAAATTAAATTAAATTAAATTAAAATTGTTTTCTAAAATTATTTTTTAAAGAAAACTGAACTGTAGTTGTGTGTATAAAAAAAATTAATTTGGTTCACCACATCTTACTGTCCATCCATACTAATCACACAATTTACACTAAAAGGGTATTGATGATTACCGTAGAATTAAGATAAAATGTACTCACATTTGCACGAAGGGAGAGTGTGGAAACTATTTTGGAATTCCACCCTCATCCATTAAGACCCAATCACCATTAAAACCCCAAATTCCCTTCATTAATAAATCAGACAAGACAATATTGACGCCTTATAGACCTACTATGTTTTTTAGCAATCCGTCTTACTACCCGTCTGGGTCATACGCTTATATACTAACTACACCATTAGTTTTAGGGATTAGGAAAGTTATATTTAGTGGTAGTGTACCAGAATTTGCGTGGAGGCAGGATCGTAAAACAATTTTGTAAAAACCACCCTCAGTACACCCGACCGAGATTTGAACATCGACCTTCCCGTCATTGGCAGTCTAGTCTACCAAGAGAGAAGCGCGTTATAGTACTCGGCAAACAAAGTGGTTTTAAACCATGTATATTTCGGTGTGAGTCCCTATCATTCGTGAATAAAAAGGGCCCTTTTTTCCCCATAAAATGCATTAGTCAGGGGTGGCTCATGAAGTAGGGTTCTGGGGCACCGCCCTCCCTGCAAAATAAAGACAAATAAGAAGCAAAACATATTTTGAAATTCATACCAATTTTCTCATATTTTTTCATTGCATAGTGAAAAACATAAATCAATTTAAAATATCGTTATATCTTTTTCCCTATTTTATTGAGGAAATTAGCAAAACCACAATCGTACCAGCGCGTGACATAAAACGCGCGTATGTTAACAAGCTTTGTGCTTGTTGGGCTTGTTTAGAAGTGCCCGCCGAGCTCTGCATGAGTCACAGAATGTTTACTTTCTTTGACCAAGTTTTTGGGGTGAGATAAACTGTGGCCTGCTACCAGCTGCAGTCGGCTGGCTGGATCATAGGTTGGATTGAAGGTCGGTGATTTCTCTATTGTGTAAGTGTGACGCGTTTACGGTCATGTTTTTGATTATTTTGTGAATAATGAAAGTTCACAATACTAAAAACTTGATTTTTGTTCTTTATCATCAGAATAAAAGTTTGAAACTAAAAATAATGGAAGGCCAGTAATCAAATCCTATTTAAGAAACACCATGAGTGAAGATAGATTGAATGATTTGGCCATATTGTCCGTAGAACAGTCTATGATTTGTGAGAAATCAGACAAAAACTGAAGATTAGATTTTTTCAACGATAATCTTAAAGATACACTAATTATAATTAAAGTAAAAAATTGTGTGTATAGTGTTCAAGATAGTGCTAGGAACCTATTTATATATTTTTGTTTACTGGTGTATGTCTATGTGGATTTTACGATAAATTATTATTATTATTAGCACCGCGTCTTACTACCCGTTCGGGTTATACGCACTTACGCTAATGTGTAATGGTAGGGTGATTGTGAGATGAAATGAAGGACCTACAGTTTAACGTGGAATCCGAACCACGGTGGAGGCCTGGCATTCCTCACATTCACAAGATGTCTTGTCAGAGGTGAAGGAAGGGTTTGGTAATCAGATAAATCTTTGCCGGGACCTGGGATTGAACCCCGGCCGCCAGCATAGAAGTCTGACACCTTACCCCTAGACCACCAGGTCACCTTTTTTACGATAAACAATCTTCGACTTCGAACCAAGTGAGTTTTTATACTTATATATATAGTTTTGATTTACTTTTATTAACTTTGTCTTTTTTATACTTTTTACAGTGTAGTTGGTCAAATAAATATAGGATGGTATAAGGTTGATATAAGGAAAGTTGTTGTCTACCCAATTTAAGAATTATTAAGAGAGAGCCCTCCTTTAAAGTTTACTCACGAGCCGCCACTGGCACTGTACAAGGAAATTTTCTAATGTAAGCAAAAGTTAGCGAACTAAGAGAGTGTTTCTAAACTCTATGCAAAAACTTAAATCACAGCATATATGGTCAGAAAGAAACAGAAAACCCGGTAAAAACTTGTCCAGAAAAATAATCTTGTATTACTAAAATAATTTTAAGTTGAAGTTAGACGCAACAACCCCGAGAGTACGCAACTGTAAGTACGTACGTGTAGAGCAAGTTGCATACCATTAGACAGAGTGAAGTGCCTGGCCACGAGCAACGTGTTCGAAAGGTAAGCACACGTCGAATGCAACTGACAGATACTGTTGTGACTCATGATGTGTCCACATAGTGCTATGCAACTTCTTGTACACGTATGTACTTACAGCTGCCTACACCCGGAGTTGTGGCACCTAGATTCAACTTAATTATTTGGTAATACAATATTACTTTTCCGGACAATTTTTAGTAGTCTCTCTTTTTCTCTATTCCCACAGATGCTGTGATTTAAGTTTGGACACAGAGTTTAGAAACACCATGTATACACACCAAAAAAATTGTTTTGTCTGCTATTAATTCACCTTGGAGTGTAGTACATAACTGTCAGAATTTTAAAACTTTAATCATTTTGAACATCATCGACCAACATCAATGTTATGTGAATTTTTTCGATATTTTTTTTTCTCTAATGATTGGATAATTTTGTTACTTGAAATGTTTTTATAAGCCAATTTCAAAATTACTCTTGTGTCACTAAAAATAACTTTAAAAAAATTGGTTTAAATCAAGCACAGCTTCTTAAAGACTTGGGTTTGAATCCGAGTAGGTTTTGAAAGTTTTGGTTATCAAATAACGTGAAATTAGAATGGGCTTCATGTGTTTCAGACGTTGCTAAGACACTCGTGTTGAATGTGATTTAATTCAATATAAAAATTGAATTTCAAAAGTAAAGTAGTTTTAATAATTTAATTAAAAAACATAGTTTCTGCCATGGTCGATCTCGCTAAAGGGAGTATTTCCAACTTTGAGTGTCTTTATAAAAATATGTAGGAGGTTTCAGGTGCTGAAAAGTGAACGAAAAAAATACACCTTATATAAAATCACAGCAAATTCTATTTTTTCTAACCCATCTTGTCTTACTACCCGTTCGGTTAGTAATAATTTTATTCGCGCTAATGAGGCAAGGACGAGAAAATGTATTCATATTCTCTTGGAGGGAGATAAGTTAACCATGAATGATAATCTACCCTGAGTACACCTGACCAGGATTCATGCCTCAAACTCCTCGTCACCAGCAAAATAATCTAGATGATCGAATACATTGAAATGTGAAAACTGGACACGAGAATCTAATACGGGACCTTTGTCTTAGTGTGCCGATTATCTTTCAGTGAGCAATCCACAGATCGTACCGTGCTTAGGGTCACTCCTCACTCATATTTTACTGGATTGTAAGAGTTATCATTGATATCAGAGCCACCGGTGACTTGGTTGTGGCTTTATTTTGCCAATTCTCATTTCCGTAATTATAAGTATTACACCCCAAGCTTTACCTTTCATATATATTTAATTGTATAACGTTGCTTTCTTACATATAAAACTATATGAAACTTACATTTAGTATTCGTGCCCACCGATTCGGGTAACATACGCTAATAGAAAATAAATTATTATCGTTTGCTAGTATATGATCAGGTGACCGGAGATTTTTATCCTTAATTATTCTTGTTGTAATCCAAGCTTTTGTAAGTTAGGAATCTAGCTGATTATAAATCAAGTGATAGGAGAATCAATACGATATTTTTTCAAACAATACTAGTATATATTTTCAATTTTGTGGAAAAAGAACTAGGTTCAAAAGGTGAGCATGATTTTGTTTTGCACTGAAACCGACTCGAAATCTATATGAACTGGCTGGAGGCTCTTTCCATCTTTCTATCTCTCTCATCCAGCGCAAAACTGCCGCACAATAGAATGTAACTTCCGGTAGGACCCGAACACACAGTTAGGTAGACAGATAGACACGAACACTGGAAAATAGGGACGGTCGGGGTGTGGGGAAAGAGCGGTTTGTGGCCAGCTCGCTCAACGTTGGCTGTTTTTTTTTACCTTCACTCCCATCCTCCCTTTTTCCCCTAGGCCCCCGCACGTACAACCCCGGGCCACTATTTAGTCAGAGGGCTAAGCCAGAACCCGGGCGAGATTGGAGCGATGGACAGAAGAATACATTGCCCCGTGTTTACACAGTATAAATGACAAGTTAAAACTTTTCCTCCTAGTCTGACTGGAAATCATCGCACTTCTACTAAAGTCTCCTCCCCGTACTCCCCCCTCTCCCCCTCCGCTTACCCCGTTCACTTCCAACAAAGCTCTTCCCCTCGTTCATTGCAGAGGAGTGGAGAACTCTGTCACTGATAATGGTTGGTTTCTGAAACACTGTTACCTGTCATATCGTCACAGATTAACTTCCAAAACCTCGTATGCCTAATTTAAAGTTGGAAGGTTTTTAACCGTACCCAAACATTTATTTTTAGGGGAGGGAGATTTTTACCTCCAGTATCCCACAGGCAAATCTCTCTATATGAGATGACAAAAATTATTCGTAAAAGCATTTATTCCCATCGTGTCTTAATAGTGTAATATTTCGGTTTATCCTCAAATATTTTTTTTGCACATGTCTTACTACCCGTTTGGATTACGTGCCTATACAATAATCACGCTAATATTTTTAGGGATGAAGAAGACTATGTTTACAGAAAGTGTGCCCGCATTTCCGTGGAGGCATAATGGAAAACCTATTAGGAAAAAAAACACCTAGGTACACCTGACCTAGACTCAAACCTCTATCTCCCCATCCTCGGCAGTCCAGTATACTGCGAGAGTGACGACTTAGATAATGTGGCCACCAACGCAGGTATACCCATATATTAACTACGCCGATGGGATAAGTATGAGAAAGTTAGAACTTTAGAGAAAATATATCCACATTTGCGAGGAGAGATAATAAGAAAATATAAACTTGGTACACCCGGCCGGGATTCATAACCGCTATCTACTTGTCACCAGAAATCCAGTATAGCGTTGGGATATCCCGAGATGGATCTGGCTATGATAAGGAAGCATCAATAGCCTTTTACACCCCTGAGGCTCTATATAGGATACAACTAAGGCCAATGAATCTGCCGACGGAGGTAAAACCACTTCTCGAAAAAGACCATAAAGTCTTCGAAAGGAGGAAGGAAAAGCTCAAGCTGAGTAACTCTACAAACACTTTATGAAGGCAAACTGTTGGAAAGCATTCGACCCGAAGGAAGCTTGGCCCGGATGTTATGTGTTTACTCACAATCCATAATGTACGAAGGCAATGGTATGATAAAAATTGGCCAGTTTAATGTAATGTGGAATAAAACCGTTATGGAAGAGATTAGAAAAGTGGCAGAGGACTTGAGTTTGGACATAATTTGCGTGCAGAAGCCGTACAGTACTCTAAGGGAAATAATTCTGCAGATTCCAATAAAGTCGAGAATTGTCACTAGTGGTTCGTCGTCCATGAGCCCGATAGTAATTTTCATTACACATATGACGGTTCCAAGAGTAGTTCAATACTGCAATGAGAAGGTCATGCGTCGAAATAATAACAGATAAAGGCGCATTCATCCTGGTCAACATGCACTTCCAGTACAGAGAAGACATTGAAAAATACTTGGAGCAAATGAAAGTTATAGATGACGTCTATAAAGGTATCCCGGTTGTGTTCTTCGCAGATAAAATGAGATGTCGCCCATGTGGTTCAGTGATGTGTTGAGAAGGCCGGATGGAAGGAGAGGTGGATATAGGGAATATGAGGGAGGAGATAAATTATAAGAGATAATAGTGGCGAGAAGGCTAGAGGTACTGAATATGATCGGGAATACACCCACCTATGCGGGGAGAGTGGAATCAATCTCAAATATAGATGTCACACTCTGCAACCAGGAGACGATTGGGATGGTTAATAACTGGAAAGTACTAGATGGATTGACAGTTAGTGAACATTACTTGATCACTTTTGAGATTGAAGGAGATCTAGGGCTGCAGGCTGAAGTAGAAATAAGACCTAAATATAAACATCCGCAAAACCGATTGGGAGAGATTAAAGGGAGAAATGGAGCTACCAACAGAGATAGAAAAAGTAGGAAAGGTAACTGTGAAAGCGAAGGAGTTTACGAGAACTGTAAAAAGGATGATGAGGGTGGCCATCCCAATATTTAAGGAAATATTAAGGATAAGTAATAAACCCTAGAATGAGAGACTCAGGAAATGTCGGAAGGAAATGAGGGCAGCGAGGAGGAGATACCATAACTGTAACGAACCTTGGAGTCGTGGCATGTTACTGGATATCTATAAAAGGAAGAAAGATGAGTGAGAATATGCCCTGAGGCTGGCTAATAGGGAAAGCTAGGAGCGATACGTTCATGAGGAGCTTATAAATAATCCTTGGGGCATATCATTTCAGATAGTGACTGGGAAGGTAGGGCCCCCAGCTGTGATCTCGACGCTGAAGATTTAGGGCGGGGACATGAC
This sequence comes from Timema poppense, assembly GCA_902141375.1. Taxonomy (NCBI): domain Eukaryota; kingdom Metazoa; phylum Arthropoda; class Insecta; order Phasmatodea; family Timematidae; genus Timema; species Timema poppense. The sequence goes on along the minus strand of CABFOV010004790.1, from coordinate 30,777 downwards.
TTCTGCGGGGAAGAATCGGCAAGGTTGTAGCTTGAAACACTGCTTACAGACGATAATGTGGAAGATGACGAGGAACAAGAAGCTGCAAGAATGTAAATGACGAGGAACTACGACAACAAAGTAGAGACAGATTCAATAACACGGGAAGATATTATAAGGTTGGTGGCCAAAATGAAGATTGAGAAGGCACTTGGACCTGATGGAATCAGAGTTAAGGTCCTTCAGAAAATCATCGAACAGGTAGCGTCCTTCCTAGCTAGTTTAGTGAGTGAATGCATGGACCATGGCCGAGTTTATAATGCATGGAAACAAAGTAATGTTGTCATTCTTGGAAAGGATGAAGACAAGGATTCACAGCTCCCTAAGTCATACAGGCCAATTTATTTATTAAACGTATACGGAAAACTTCAAGAGAAGATCTTGTGAAACAGATTGAAGAAGCATCGTGAGATCATTAGCATGCACCAGCAGCAGTACAGCTTTAGGAGAGGCAGATCTACGGAGGACGCTATCTGTAAGGCCGTGAACCTTGTTGATAGGGCAAGTGGGAAAAATGTTATTGGGATATTCTTGGATATATTGGAAGTATTTGATAATTTGTGGGGGCCATCACTGCTCAAACGGTTAAGGGAAATAGAATGTCTGGGGAGTCTCTACAGAGTTTTTAAGGACTACTGTAGTGAGAGATATGCAACCCTGAGATGTCCAGAAATATCAATAAGTAAGAAACTTACGAAAGGCTGTCCTGAGAGATCGGTTTGTGTACCAATATTTTGGGACGCAGGACTCGAACTGGGTATGGTGGGAGTGGCCACCTTTGCAGATGACTTACTGATAATTGTTGAAGCCAAGTCAAGATTGGAACTTGAGACCAAGAGTAATGCGGTTCTCGCTGGTTTGGACTTTTGATGCAAGAAAGTGAAATTAAGTTTGGCACCTGCGAAGACGACGTATGTGCTGTTCAAGAGAGCGCTAAAGGGAAACCCTTTGATAAGGATTGACAAAAAGTGATTAGACGAAGTGTAAATACCAGTTATCTAGGAGTTACGTTGGATAAAAAGCGTGGTTTCATTATGCTTGTGGAGAATATATGTGGAAAAACCTTAAGCCTAATGAAAAGATGATTAGCAGAGTGCAGAGTCAGATTAGACGGCCCAGGCTTTGTATACGGATTTACCATCGAGCCTTATTAGTCTCCATCGTGGGTTATGGGGTCAGCACTTGAGCACACTGGCTCAGACTGGTACGGGTTAAAAGGAAGATCCAAAGCCTACAGAGAAATATTCTATTAAGGCTTTCTGGAGCCTATAGAACAATTGCGAAAAATGCGTTGTGTGGGGATTTACGCATCTGGCCCCTAGATCTAGAAATAAGGAAGAGAGCGGCTACTGGCTACAGAAAAGGGAGTCAGACAAGCTTGCTAAACTGACAAGGGAAGGAATAATAAATGGTATCCAGGTGAGGAAAGCGTTACTGGACGAGTGACAGACGGACTGGAACCAAAGCACTGCTGGAAGGAGAACTTATCAACTCTTTCCTGATGTCAGAGATCACCTAAAACCAAAATTGTTACAGCCTTCCCCAGGGTTAGTTCACTATATCACTGGCCATGGGCCATACATACAGGGCTGTTCTCTACCTAAGACGCTTGACAGAAGACAAACTATGCGAATGCGGAAGGAAGGCTATCCCCGAACACGTCGTACTGGAATACCAATTAACGGTAAAAGAGATGGAAACAATTCAAGTTCTATTACAGGTTGGAGAAATTTATCATATATTGCGTGACGTAGATAGGTGGGGTCTCCTAGATGCAATCGCGAACAACGTGTCAAAGAGAGAAAAGGATAGATATATAGCAGACATGAAGACAAGGAGACAGGTTAGACAAGACGAGCAAACTGTAGACAGACAAGGTTGTGAGACCAGTGACGACAGTGACACTAGAGAAGGTGACGAATCGACATCAGAATCAGAAGACATACTATGAAAGTTGTACCAAGACTTAGATGAGACAAAAGGTAGATATTACCGGTTGGCAAAGTGTAACGAGATGAGGAACTCCAGGTCATCCGGAACCTAACCAAGGAAGGCTCCCTTAGCACGCCAGTAGTGGAAAATGCTGAGCACCTGAGGGAATTAGAATCATCGAAGAACATCAAGAGACGGAGAAATAAAACCCTCAACTAGCATGGTCTGGCCCACTTGACAACAAGTAAGGTGCTGAGCTGGGGTGGTAGGGCTTCCGGTCCATCAATAATTCTTCAGTGACTGGTATCAGTAAATGAAGAGACAATGAAGAATATCAAGATGCTCTGCGACCACCAAGTTGCAAGAAATATATTAGGTTAAGTTAGTTTTAGTTTTATATTTTATTATGTTGTATCATATTTAGTTTTAGGTCCAAGGTAGTGGTTTTAGCTGGAGTTAGCTGGAGTGAAATCTCCGGAAGGGTGCTTCCTTAGGTGGTGGATAGGAGGATGCTCGCCTTCGCGGGGGCTCTTGCCGATCCAGGGACTATTAGATCCGGAAGCGGTGGGACACCCAGTGGGGCAAGGTATCGGGGGCGTAAAATACCTGAGGTAGACCAACCAGTAGGATGAAATTGGAAGATGGGGAAATAGGGACACTTAGATTAGGAGCTATAATCAACACCAAATTAAATAATATGTCTGTAAATTGAATAAACTATCAAATTAGTGGAGGTAGAGAAACAATGTAACATAGGCCCTGAGTTACAGTCCAGGCCTCAAAACAGAAAATAAGGATAAATTAATAAAATTAATAAACTCAGTCTAATACTTGGGGGTGATGGGTTGGATCAGTGGTTCACAACCTTTTTTTAGCTGACGCCCGCTTGGTAGATCATAACATCCCTAAGGCTCCCGTTCCCTATTTTTTGGACAGTTCTAAAAAAAGTCCTTTAAAAGTGTTTTTTTCGAGTCAATTTTTTAATTTTTATAAAACACATGTAGCACTGTCAGCGTAATGGTACAGTTAGAATGACTGGAAATTAATGTAATGGTTGGCACTGCTTTGATTTTATCAATTATTTTCATATAGGGTTTACAGCTGTGTAGGTTGTGTTGCCAATACCTCAAGAAAAAAATTCTTACTTTGAAAAAGGGATTGGAATAAAGAACGTCTTCAATTCTTAGCTCAGTTTAAACGTTATTTACAAATTGTTCTATGCCCCCTCACCCTGGAAGTGGTTCATGCCTCTCCAGGGGGGAGCGTTTCCCATGTTAGGAACCACTGTGTTATTTCATGCGACTACCGATAAAGGTATATCATTTTCGAAACAACTTAAAATGTTTTAGAAAAATATAAGCCCAATATAGGCCTACTGTGGATTCAGATATAGCGTGGTGAAGATTATGTTTCCCGAAATAAATAAACAAGCTTCCATTTAAATTAGATCAATTAGGTTTTTAAAAGTAAGGTAGCTGTAGTTTGATAAATTTCTCCCAGTATCTGCCACAAGGAACTTTATATCAGACTAAGATTATATTTTAGAGAGTGGTATGGAGTGTTTCCGGCATAATCAAAGTTAGTCTAGAGCAAGGGTCACCAAACTCAATGAATATGGAATCTAATTTCAAACTGTTTCACGGATTACCCAATATACAAATTTGCCAAGCGCGTAATGGCTATTTTTTTAACCAGTACAGAGGATTTTCCCTATATTTTTTTTTCAATTAGGGATGGGTTCTGTGGCTTTTATTCATAATGGTAATATAAATAATTTAACTATGTTTTTAGAACGCTTCGTACCAAAATGATCTTGTTAATCTTAGATAATACAAGGATCATCTTTTATTCTAAACAAAATAATATACACATAAATATTTTTTTAAATGTTGGCTCGCAGCATACTGAGAAGATTGGTATTCACTTTCGTCCACCATTGATTTCATGCTCAGTGATTAATTTACCAAACATATCCGAAAGCAGTTATCAAGACTTTTCAACTTCTGTATTTGTTTTTAACCGCCTGCAATTGTAAATGATTACTCAACAGTTAGAGCAGAGTAATGTCTTCATTCAGAGTGCAACCAACACAAATCAGAATAATTGAAACCACACATATCTTGAGCTCGAGGCAACCATCTTCAATGATAGGTCTCTTTGGTATGTACAAAGTAGATTTCTTGCCTAAGACAACGAACATACCGTTGTGAGATACCGGTAACTCGTGATCAACCGTTTAACGACCTCTGGTATAAATTTTAGTTCAGAATAGTTTATTTATTATTTATTTGAGGTATTTGACGTCCACTTTCTAAACTTACAGCACAGTAAAATTTATATGAGTGAGTGTGAAATAACCTTTTAATTTTACCGGTTAAGGTAATTTTCACATACTTTCCAGGGTTATTTTGCATGCTACAATCTACATGGGACAGACGGATTTACTTTCCCTCCGGAGGAGTTTGTGCTAGGGAGTTTTATCGCTTTAAAAAAATCCGTCAACCACGGCTGTGTTTAAACCCATGATCATTGGGTCTTGAGACAAACAAATTAGCCCAAAACCACCGAAGTTGACTGTAAATAATTCTCATCCCTTAGTAGAACAATAATTATCTGAGTTTCAACCAACTTTCATTCCAATGTGAGACATGTAGAGCAGAGGTTGTGTTTGTTTGGTCAAATGGTGACCGAGTAGGAGACAACTTTTCACGGGTTCAGTTTTAACAAGCATTATTTATCACTAGACCCTTCCTCCTTAACCACCCCCTCGCATTATTATTTTCAACACACATATTGAAGAATCATCATAGACTCTACCATAAAATATGAGTGAATATCGACATTTTTATGAGGAATAAATAAAATATATATATATAAATATATAACCTATGTTACTCGTTGATAATGTAGCTTTATATTGGTGAAAGAATTTTTAAAATAGGTCCAGTAGTTTTTGAGTTTATCCATTACAAACAAAAAAACAAATCTTTCCTCTTTATAATATTAGTGTATATGGGTGAAAAGTAGGTCCACCCTTTCGTAGTGATAAATTAACGGTCGGCGACTGGATGTTGTGCCTGTCTTAGTCTTAAATTATATTATAAGGCATATGAAGCTGCGACAGGTCTAACAAGCCAGTAGTGGAAAATATGATCTCTTTAATAAAAAAACAACTGACCCATGCCACTGGCTGGAGACTTTAATGGATGTATGTAAAGTTTTAACAAGCTCTGCCAAACCTGATGACATTGCAAGACACAAAAATGATTGCAACGTTACCTGAACCAAAGTTTCAGGTTATATCAAAACGTACCTTAATTATGCTAAAATATCATTTGATGCTTTGGAGTACTCGCCAACTTTGTGACTAATGAGTAGAGTTTGGTGTCGTTAACAATTTGTGATTGTTTCACGTATCAGTAGACATGAGGATAACGGTGATAGTCACGTAAGACCTCCCGGGTCAGAGTCAATTAAATGGCAATGTGATAGCGCTGGTGAATCAGAGCTCTTCAACTTTGTAGAGTACCGGTACATTAGACTGAATGTAGTCGCATAGCCAGTTCAGGTTATCTGTCATGGTTTTCTTTTTTCTACGCTTCTAACTACTCGTATGATCAATACGCATTTTTTTTTTAGCATTACGTCTCACTACCCCTTCGGGCTATACGGTTATACATTATTTAATAGCTTCGATCATGTATTATTATTATTATTATTATTATTATTATTATTATTAGCACCGCATCTTACTATTCGTTAGGGTTATACGCACTTACGCTAATGTATAATGGTAGGGTTATTGTGAGATGAAATGGAGGACCTACAGTTTAACGTGGGATCCGAACCACGGGGGTGAAGGCGGCCTGGCATTCCACACATTTACAAGTTGTGATTAATACACGTCTTGACAGAGGATAATGTTTTAGGGATGTGGAAAGTTGAATTTAGAGAAATTCAAAAGTGTACCCACATTCGCGTGGAGGAAGAGTGGAAAATCATGTTGAAAAAGCCAAGGCCTCTGAGAGAGATTTTTTATCAGAGGGTTTAAAGTCTTTTCTGCCCCCGTTCCATTTTCCTTTAATCCTGTCTAAAAATAAAAAAATACATGGATCTGAAAAATTGAAAATAAATAAAAAATAAAAAATATATTATAATAGTTTATACTTTTATATCTTAAAAAATGGGGAAAAATTACAAAAAAAAAATTATACCTACACATATTAATAATTTGGTATTGGTACTGGTAGTAGTACTTGTAGTAGTACTAGTAGTAATGTGAATGCTAGTGTTCAATATAAATGCAAACATTTTATGGGATACCTGTTAACTCCCAGGCCCTTTTTTAGACCCCTGGGCCCGGGTATGAAATATCCTCTGAACCCACTTCTTATAGGGCCTGGGGAAAGCCTCCCTCAGTTCACACGACTAGAATTTGAACCCAGAACTCCTCGTCATCAGCAGACCAATCTATTGCGAGAGTGACGCCTTAAATCAATCGAAACAAGAATTCTTAACCACGCTAATGGGTAAGTGTGATTAATATAATATAATTAAGAGAAAATATATCCGTATTTTGCAATGATCTAAATTTGGAAACCATTTAGTACACTCGGCCAAGATTTATACCACAACCTCCTCACTACCAGAAAATTAGAATAGATGAACTTGACGTTTGATCTGTGTGTCCTCCAGTGCGGGAATGTAGGCTTAAAAGTTTTCTTCAAAAGTTTTCTTTATAAAAATATTTGAAACAGGGCTCTAACTATTTGTTAATGTCAACCTCTGCGCTATACATGGTATGTTAATATACATTACAATTAATGTATTATTTGACAAAGAAGAATAGGTTCGAATCCTGCTGAGCGCATGAAGGAAATTGATGTGACTTCACCCAATGATAAGGTGAGTAGGTGACCTGGTGGTCTAGGGGTAAGATGTTGGACTTCTGTGCTGGGGGTCCGGGGTTCAATCCCCGGTCCCAGCACAGATTTATCTGATTGCCAACCCTTCCTTCACCTCTGACAAGACGTGTGTATTAATCACAACTTGTGAATGTGTGGAATGCCAAGCCTTCACCGTGGTTCGGATTCCACGTTAAACTGTAGGTCCTCCATTTTATCTCACAATCACCCTACCATTACACATTAGCGTAAGTGCGTATAACCTGAACTTTAGGTAGACGCGGTGATGATGATAATAATAATAATAATGATAATAATAATAATAATAATAATAATAATAATAATAAAGTGAGAAGTATGAAGTAGGAGGCAGAGTACTTGAGTGAATTAGCGATTTAAATTCACTGACAAAAAGGATGGAGCAATCGTAAGACAGAACACCTAATAATAATAAAGTTAGCCTTTTCGTTATATAGATGATTTTCAGTGGCGTGTTGCCAGGGTTAGCAGAGCTTGTTTAAACTGTCACTGTGAAATGATTATAATCATTCAGTAAGACAGCCATTGGCCAGTTATCAATGAACATACAATTTCCATACGAGGTATATATAGCAAAGCCCATGTATATAATTGGTCAAATGGAGAACAAGTATGCAAGAACATATCAAAGGTACAGTTTTAACAAGCTCGGCTTACCCTGGTAATACTCAGTGCCATGCCACTGATTAATTCGTCAATACTCCCTGTGCTCAAACATTTAGCTAAATGGCCTTCATCAAATATCTGCGGCAAAGTTCATCATATCTATATATTGTTATTTCTATAATTTTGATTCAGAATAAAACTGGCGAGAGGATTTAATTTGGAGGATGAAACCACTTTCAATACACTCAATAATAATGAGGCTTATTCGAATTGATTCTAAATGTACGAATACCACAACGCTTCAAATAGATTCCACTATAATAATATACATTTCTAATTATTGTAATAGCTTTAGTCAAGGGGTTTTCAGCTTGCGGATCACAGTACAATTTTTTTTATCCCACGAATTTTTTTGGAAAAGTAATCCATTGTATTAAAATTGATGTCTTTAGTTGAGAAATAAAAAATTTATACTTGCGTCGGAAAAATCCATGAAAGCTACAATTGATGTTCATGTTTAATTCCTTTATTTACATCTGCTGTATTATATTGACGGATCAAAGCTGGTCCATTTTAGTCGGAAAATTAATTTAATATGTAGCCAAAGAGATTTAAATTACCACTTCTTATTTCCTTCACAATTAAATACCTGTTCTCATTTTTTCATAGTTTGACCAAAATTAGCCTGGACACTTTTAATTTGGAAACCTCTGCTCTAGTTTATGGTTGGGTACTTCAATCAGAAAACTATACAAGTATTTTGGTAATATTTTGTTCCCTTTATTTGGTTTTATATATTTTAATCACCTTGCGTCTTACTTCCGTTTGGGGCTTTCTGTTCATTCACATACGTGGGGGAAGGATTAGGAAAGTACATTTTTTGAGGAAGTGTTTCCGAATTCACGTGGAACGAGAGTGGGAGATCATTTGGGAAAATGAAAATCAGTACAACTGACTCACTACACCTTGCCGGGATGCAAGCCACAACATCCCCGTCACCGATAAAATTGGCAACACAGTAGCTTACATGTGTAGGTATATCAAGTATATAAATGAAAGTAGATCAATTAATTTTTATAACCGTAAAAAAAAAGTATTGTGGGCATACTATATCTATCTACGAAGTTTAATGATGCAAGCTAAAATGAAAGCAGACTATGATTAAAAAAATAATCATTCAATTTGGCTTCCGGAAACCAAACAAAACATGAAATATAACGCAATTATTTATACAGAAAAAAAACTACAAATTCAAATTCTGTTAAATTCTTATATAATTTAATGTCAAACACTAGACAATCAATTACTTATTTTTAGATAAGTATTATTTGTAATTCATTACTTCAATAAACGGACATCAAGACATTTGCAAATACAATTCCAACTGGTTCATGAAATTTGATTTTGAGGTATACAATTTACAAAGAAAGTCAAATGTTCCTGAAACTTGAATAATTAATTCTAATAATCGATGCTTGCCTATGATTATTAGTTATATTTTAATTAAATTATATCACAATAATTATTGTAATGCGATCACGATTTATTCATTTATCTTAGTGAAGGAACCGATATATTTTTATTTGCGGTATGGAAGGTCCAATTTCTGAAATGTTTTATTATATCAGAACACGACTTACAAACTATTTTAATTCTATAACAGACAAAACAATCAGCCTTACATCTTAATTCATTCACTGATCAAAGGAAAATCTCAATTTCATTTAATGGTAGAATTTTCCGCCAGCTTGGGAATAGAATTTTGACTAAATTGTCAAGCACGCTACTGGCTGAGATGAGGCTTAGGACTGTCAAATAAATCACTTCTCAAATGATTATATTGTAAAATATGATGGAGAGCTACAAAAATTCTATAACATGGGAATGTAGATTTAATTAAAGAGTTGTATCTTCAATAAAACGGAATTCTTTAAGGTGTAGATGTAGGAAACGCGAGAAACTGTTAGTGTGTTTACAATTTTTATAACAAAAGAATTCTTTGGACAAAAATAAGAAAAATACTGCTCAAGTATAAAAATAGAGTTTAATTTTTTTCACAAAGTGATATCAACAGTTGTTTAATATCTGTTATGAGTATAGCGGCATTAGATGACAAACCTTTTAAATAAAGAAAAAGTTATCATTAAATACTAGGACATTCTTAAAATATATTAAAGAACTGTTGATATCACCATGTGAAGAAAATTAAGCTCTATATTTGTAAAGAAACAATATTTAATTTCTTTGGACTAAAAAAGTTTTTATATAAAAACGGTAAAAACACCTTTCGTTCGTTTCTCCTACACTACCAACTTAACAGGCCTCTCTGCGCTAACGTGTCATTTTTAATATTTCTATAAATACAATCTGAAATTAATTATACATTAACAACTTTTGTAATATACTGATTAGAGTTAGCGGTCCAGAGGTCCTGGGTTCGATCCCCAGTGCTTACAGATTTTTCTGTGAAGCAGTGGGTCTGGAACGGGGTCAAATTCAGCCCCGTGAGGACTAAATGAGAAGATACTTTAGTACAAAAGTAGTGGCTCCGGTCTATAAAATTGAGATTAATAGTCGTAGATTTTGTTGTTCTAACCACATGGCACCCTCAATATGAAAATGTTATCCCCATCTTCATCATCATAAGGCTGTCGGTATAGCTCGCTTGCTGCCTGACACCATGGATTTTTTTATTTATATTTTATTCATTATTTTATAATAACGAAGATTAATTATCATAATTTATTGGAATAATGTTTTACCTATAAGTGAATGGAAACGAAATATGAGCAAAATGGTTCATTTAAATAAATTACCAAGTATTGTGTTTATATAGAAAATATTTGATCTCGATAATATGCTTTTATTTTAAAGAGCGTAGGTTGCTGAGATAGGTGATTTTAAAATTTCAAAAGCTTATGTAAAAAAACAAACTACTTATAACAGCGGTATAAGTTTTAAATTTGTTAAGGTATAAGAATCACCTCGTAGAGTTTGTATGTCTGTCATGTAATGTTTGTCATGAACATTGGCTATCTACCACAGAGGTCTTGTCTGAAATTTAAAAAAAAAAAAAAATACTTGCCTCTTTACATGAAGATGTGCAAATCAAAGCTGAAAGTTTAAAATTTAGATTATACATTTTAATTAAATATAATCACTAAACTAAATCATTTCTCCCAGCCAACGCCGGGTACTTAAACTAATATAAATAATTTAGGGGTGTATAATATGTATATGGTGACAGGTGAAGACAAAACATTTAGACGATTAGTAACTTGAAAATTAACACTTCAATTGAAACGTAACCCACCCTGGATGCGTAGTTAACTAACGCACTAGTTTCGTGTTGAGCTAGACTGCTGAGGACGGGGAGATCGGGGTTCGAATCTCGCTTGGGTGAACTGAGGATGGTTTCTACTAAATTGTTTTTCACTCTCCGTCCATGCAAATGTGGGTTAACTTCCTCTATATTCAACCTTATAAATTCCTAACCCATTAGCATAATTATTACTTAAGCTTACAACCCGAACGTATAGTAAGACGCGGTGCTACGTATTATTAATATTATTATTATTATTACTACTATTAATTGAAGAGTAAATATTCACCAGCTAAATACATCAGACATCAGACAAACCTCAGCACGTTGTCCATTACTTTCCTCACCATAGATCTTATAATTGTTTCCACCCCACCCTGTATAAGCTAAGAGTGTAAAACAAAACCCTCCATGGCGTCATCCTACAATAAAGCCATAACACCTTATATTGGTGAAGACAATGCCAACTTCTGTGGCTAGATGGTGTCATTTGGTCAGCACAACAAACCCTTTAGCCGTTAATCTCAGTTTTCTACACCGGATACACTACTTTTTCATTCAAGTAGCTCCGCATTTGTCTTCACTAGATTGGGTTGACCCCATTACTGACCCAAAGACTGTCGTAAATTTAATCATACAACGTTTAGGAAATAAAAGTTTAAAATGAAATGTAAAACAAAGTTTTATGATTACGAGAGCATTTTAATGTAATATTATTTTTTTAACTCTCCCTTCAGTTTAACCTGACTTTTAACAAAATTCCAGCTCTTTAATTCATGATATTGGAATAACAGCGTAATATTGTTGTTTATTTAAGTCGATTCTGAATAGTACATAATTATATTGACCAGCCAAGTTTGGAGGTTTAGTTCGAGTGCTCACTGACGTGAGTGGCTCTTATGTTGACCGATTACGTATGTTGACCAATTGATCCTCATGATAACCGGTCAACCTAAAATAATGAGTGCAAACAAACAACCGATCGAGAAGAAATTTGTAACAATTTTAGACCCCCATAAGGTCGGAAATTGTGCAAATCTTATCTTCGTTTTGTTTTTAAGGAGGCCACCTTGGTAAGAGAGAAACATCCGAGCCAACGTCCATCTATAACCCAATATTTAATTCTACGAAGCGTTGTTTCCAAATATGGTTCACATAAAAATAAAGTCGAAACATTCTAACAGGGCTCTTTTTCCTTAACAACCTTATAGTTTAAGTTTTATTTAAAAAAATATTTTTTCTTTTACAAAAATGTGACTAGGTTTGACAAAAAAAAAGGGGGTTCTAGCTTTCATTATAAATAAAAGATTTTTTTGATATGCTCACAACAAAAAATTTTAAGATATCTGAGAACTATCAGGGAGTTTTTCTCTTCACCTTGAGATAAGAAGATTCATTGTTTTCTGTCCTCTCTTTCTTTTTGTGATGATAAGCGGTGGTTGTAGTTGAGGTGCGAAAGGGAGTTTAATCTTAGAAATAATAGAGGAATAGTTTACTAAAACGACACAGACAATTGTATTTTAAGCCGTGTGGCCTGACGCCGATTGATAATTTCTCGCTATAAACTCTCGAGTGAGGTAAAACAACATGAACCTTTCTTGCTATGGGCCTCTACGGTCACTGATAGATAAACTCCCACACACGTTTCTCTGTTTGTTTTCAAAAGTTCTTCTATAGCGTGCCCCTTCACCGCACCCCCAACAACCCACCCCCACTAAATGTATTTGTTCTTTCAACATGTTACGGCCCACCATGTGCAAACAATAATATTTCACAAATGTTTGCCAATAATTTAACATGCTGTCTACGGTTCTATCGTTCGTGGTGTTATAGATCCTCTTACTACTCTTTGCACAAATAAATACGATTCCTTGTTTGTTTATTTAGCGTTTTTAGTTTCGTTTTTAAATTTACAGTCAAATATTTTGTTTGAGTTTTAGGTGACCGTCAATGAAAACACTACACTTTTATTTTAATGTAACAAACTTATTTTTGATTTATTAGTAAAAGATTTCACCCAAAAATATATACTTTGATTGGATTAACCCTTTGTGCGTATAGATATATTTTTTCTAAGTAAAAAATATATACATACAGCACATATCTAAATACTATATTTATGGAAAAGTATGTATACATGTACAGTACATACATATATGTGTATATACACATTCATTCATATATATATATATACATATATGTATATGTGTATATATACATTCATGCATATATAAATGATTGTATAATGTATATACATACATATGTATACATACACATATATACGTACACATACATACAAACATATTTGTATGTATGTATATAAGTGTTAAATATTTACATGTTATAGCCTACACAATGTGTTTTTATGTAAATTAATTTAGATTTTATAAAACTCATTAGACCATAACTTAGGATTTGTAAAAATAGACTGTCTTCACATCGACCCTTGTGAATTATCCCTCTCAATTCGAATCTTAGCTAATTCAAACAAGCTTCGGTCCCAATTATTTCGAATTAACGAGGTTTTACTATATATATATATATATTTTCAACACGCCTCCATTCCCGTTCGGGTGTACTTTATATATGCATATACATGAAACATACTGTATATATGCCCATATATATACATATATATGCATTCATATATGTATATATCTTAAAATACTGTTCAATGATTTTATAAAATGTACATAAATTCACAGAAAAACACATAGTGTTGGCTACAACATGTAAATATTTAACATAAATTATTACTAGATTATTACAATTCTCTTTTAACTTTGAGTTTATAAATGAAAAAATATATATTTCACTTGACTTAGATTGTGTGTTTTTTTCCCTCGCGTTTTCCATAAAATTGTGTTTGGATTATCCGGAACCTCGGACTGACGGTTTGATCTGACGGAGTTTTACTGTACATATTCGGGCTGTATACATATGCGCGCTACTAATTACGCTGGTGTGTTAAGGGTGAAGAAGGTTGAATTTAAAAGGACGTGCACCCACATTTGAGTGGTTGGAGAGTGAAAAAACTAGCTATTAAATAACTACCTTAGTATACTTAATTAGGATTCGAACCCCGATCTTACTACCCAGTCTATATTTTTTATTTATAATTAATCAGAAGCGCTTTAGCTCACTGGAGGATTATGAATTTTACACATTTATTAAGAAACCTTTTTTATACAAATTTAAATATCAATTTAAGGTAAAGCAATGTTTATATTATAAATTGTACACATTTCTTACGCATATATTTTACACATTTATTGCGAGAGTGAAAACTTGACAATCAAAGTGGGTTATACGGTTAAGTTTAAAGTTTTATCGAGTGTGTACCACTGAGTTTAGGTTTCCGGGCTCATTTCTCGGCAAGGGTGAAAAATGTATCATTGGATGAAATTAGGTATTCACTTTTCTACAGTGATAAATTCACTTTAAATTCAATTTAATCCACTGTAGGTAGTTTTCCATATGGTAGGTGTTGATTTTTCACTATCTCACTGCTTTTATGTTAGTGCATTTCTTCTAAGCTACCCTTAAACTTATATCTACCCCATTAGATTAATTTGTTTATAAGTACCAATAAAATATTGAGTCCATATATGAGAATCTTATTTTAATCTAGTAATTATTATTAGTATTATTATTAGCACCACGTCTTACTACCCGTTCGGGTTATACGCACTTGCGCTATTGTGTAATGGTAAGGTGATTGTGAGATGAGATGGAGGACCTACAGTTTAATTTGGAATACGAACCACGGTGGAGGCCTGGCATTCAAAGTTGTGATTAATACACGTCTTGTCAGAGGTGAAGGAAGGGTTTGGCAATCAGATAAACCTGTGCCGGGACCGAGAAACAAACCCCAGATCTCAGTACAGAAGCCTGACACCTTACCCCTAGAACACGAGGTCACCTTAAGCTAGTAATGATAGCAATAATTTACGTGCTGGCCTTCATTCATTAGAAACAAAATTAATCTAGAACAGGGTACATAATACAAAATGCCCAACTGTAGGGTCATGAGTTTGAATATCCAGCAACAAGTTCTAAATTAGGCAAAAACAAAACAATAATATAACTAAAACACCAACAGATATCGAACAGATAATCCTCTTAAGTCCGGATCAATGTCCGCATGGTCTAATGCGTCACTCTCTTGCTGGACTGGTTTGTTAGTGACGTGTATATAGGGGTTATATTCTATTACAAGTCCAGTATACTCAGAATTCTTTTTACTATTTGGTTTACCACTATTCTTCCAGGCAAATTTGGCTATATTTCCTCCAAAATTATACTTTCCTCCTCCACATTCCTATGGCTTTTTATTTTACTAACCACATACGAACTAATTAAGTTAATGTGTTGAGTATGAGTAAGGTTTCATTTACAGGAGTGTACCCTCACTTGCTTCGATGGGGAGTGGGAGAACATTTCTGAAAAACCACCCCCAGTATAATCGACCGGGATTTGAACTCTGATATCCCGATCATCGGCCGTCCAGTCTATTGTGAGAGTGACACCTTAAAAAGAGTATTAGACCAATGAAACTGGCCACTAACGTAGTTGTTGTATGCTTATAATCTTAAAGAGGATTTAAAAAAAACACTTTTTTAAGCCCTTCAGCCACGTACCCCAAACAAACTACAAAATATCTTCAAGTTGCCCCTCTTCTTTTTCTAACAACTAGAACTCCTTCCAATTAGTCAACGCCAAACCGACTTCACTTTCAAACCGATATCGAAATACTCTTGACAAGTCTGTTGTTTTGTTATGTAAACATAAGGCGAGAAGTTCAGTGTAATATTTACTCCCCCCTCCCTACAACCCTTCACCCTCGCGAACAAACTGCTCACGTCTCAATCCCCACGACAATAAGTCTCAAGCGTTCTTGGCTGCAAGTTTAAAAGTTACTTTTAACTTGTTTCACAAATCTAATTTCATCTCACTAGAGTAGGGAGAAAGGTGAAGGGCCGGGGGGGGGAGATATAAAGAGAGGGGAGGGAGGAGAATTAAAGGGAAATCTAAGAAAAGCCAACTTTACAAAATGTAATTTGTTTGTGATTTTATTATAGTGGAGTTGTAAACGGGACATTCCAGATACACCTCAATGTTTCTGTAACAACATCAAGCTGAGGAAATACAAGAGAAATTCAATTTATTTTACAAACAGGGATACATTTATAGACATAGAGATATATAAACAAAATCTTTTAAGAAAATATAAAATGTTAAGGAAATAACTTTTAATAGTTGTTATATTTATGTCTTGTAAAAAAGAGTTTTAAAGAGTTTTTCATTAAAGAAAAGAGTTTGATTCTAGAAGGTTCTATGTAACTTGTTTGATCATTAGGGCCACATTGAAATTTGACAGTGTTGAGGAGGTTGTATTAAAAAAATACAATACTATCATCATCTAAGGTAAAAAAAAACAAGGCAATTTTAAAATACTGACTAAAAAAAATTCGATTGTATTTATTTGAGGTAAAGAAAATTAAAATTACATATTTAAAAAAAAGCTGTATACAAACTTATGTGATGCCAGAATTGCTCACATTTGGTGTGCCAATTTAACAATTTTTGGGAATCAACACCTTCTGAGTAAGGTGTAGAAATTTGGTATAGAAACCACATTTTCTAGTTTTTCCCAAACTGTTACCAATTTCAAAATTTCATAGTCATAAATTTTGTATTCATACAACGTTTAAAAAAATAAGAATCAGACCGCATTTCGCACGTATGTTGGTCGGTTCATCAGAAAGGTCCGTGGGCCACAAGTTTGCCATGTCTTGTGTAGGGTATGTTCTGATATATTATCAATCCCGTGGCTTAGTGGCAAGGAGCCCTGGCTTGAATCTGGGATCACTAGTGGAGTTCCTATTTTACTTTTGAATATTTACCTAAGTGTGCATTCCTCTATACAATTAGTAAATATCTTAGTGTTGAGGTTGATTGTGTAATAATAGGATTGCTGCTCTAAGTTTAACTAGCTTGTAAGTTGTGTGCTGTTCTGATCAAGACTGGAAAAATAGGTTTTCTAGGGGGTCCATTGTAGGATATTACTATAACTTAAGCCAATACAAGTTTGTATACGTATATAATTATGGACCCCGCTCCCAGAAGGTCCATAAAATTCCAAAGGGTTCCGGAACCCCCAACATCCCCTACCTAATCCTTGATTTGCTTATAAGTTCGACATAAAGTGGCTCAATATTTTCTCTCACCCATGTCATAAAATTTTATATTAAATATATGTTTTGAAAATAAATTTAACAATTTCAATATTTATTATATTTACCAAATTTAGTTCACTAAAATAATAAAAAAAACAAGTCTTTAAAATTAAAATTAAATAAATTAAAGAACTTTTTTCCAAATCAGATATTTTATATCTTTGTCATAAATAAAATTGATGTATTACCCCATGCTTTAAAATATAAAATATAATAATTTATTATTACAAATTTTAATAAAAAATAATTAAGATATAATATAGGGATATGTTGAAACCTTTTGCTTCAATTTTATTTTGAGATTCTTTTAAAATAATAAACTATCTTATTTCTTGAATAACGTGGGATTTCTGTAAATCCACAACTTGGTTCAGAAATTCAATAGGCCAGTAAGGCTTAGCTCTTGAAACCAATAGAGTAACATTAATTAATTACATTACTATCTATGTGATTAAACAAAGTGAAATATCCGCTTCGGGGCCACGTGGTATAATGCGTTACTCTCATGGTAGACTAGACTCTCGATGACGGAGAGCTCAAGATCCAAATCTTGGACTGGTGTATCGAGGATGGTTTTTCCAAAATTATTTCACACTCTATCTCCAAGCAAATTCGGGTAAACTTCTTCTAAATATAACCTTCTTAATCCCTAAAACCATTAGAGTAATTAGTACATAATAATATAATCTGGGTGATGAATAAGACGCGGGGCAAAAAAAAAAGAGTAACAAGTAGTGTTCCTAGAAATTTACTTTATGGGTGGAACACAATGTATGGATGTTATTATATTAGTACATTTTTTCAAATGTGACCTTTAGCTGTATTTCAGCTGTACAACTTTTTGATATCAACTCATAACCCTATGCCTTAAGTTTAGTTTATATTTTCGACACATTTTAGTTCTGCCCATTGTGTTCTAGGTTTTAATAAAAATTACTTGTGGAAGACGGAGGGGGGCGGGGCGGAGGGGATCAAGTGAACCCTCTGCCCTCTCCCATCCGCATCCCTTGAGTGCCCAATTGTATGGAACAATTTACTAGTTTTTTTTAGATATTTAACGTTCATTTTCTGAACCGACTGATTATATCAGCACACGGAAATTTTTATGAGCGAGAGCAAAAAGACCTCTCAATTTTACCAGGAAAGGTATTTCCACATGCCTTCCAGGGTTATTTTACATGCAATAATTGATTTAGGACCAATAACTTTACTTCCTCTCCGAAGGAAGTCGTGCTACGGATTTTTATCTTTACAAAATCCGTAAACTCTGGCTGGGTTTCAACCCGATAACGTCGGTTCCTGAGGCGAACACTTTACCTCAAGACCACCGAGGTCGGCAGTTTATTAACAAAATCTGTCGATATAGCCTAAGACATCACTCTCGTGTTAGACTGGAGTGCTGGTGATAGGGAGATATAGGTTCAAATCCAGGTTGGGGGTGTACTGATATTGGTTTTAATAAATGTTTCCCCCACTCTCTTTCCACGCACATGCGGGTACGTTTCCTATAAAGTTCTACCTTACTCACCTCTTTCCAATTAGCACAAACCAATGTATGCGTATGAACGGAAGGGATACTAAGACGTGGGGGCGGAGGGATTTTGTTTTTTTTTACAGGTACACTAACCCGCCTCGGTGGCGTATTTGGCTAACGCGCTAGTCGTGTTGAGCTCAACCGCTGAGGACGAGGAGATCGAGTTTCGAATCTCGGTCGGGTAAACTGTTTTATTTTTCTTTCTAAATGGTTTTCCACTCCCCCTCCAAGCAAATGCGGGTTCACTTCTTCTAATTAATCCTTCCCAATTCCTAATCCATTAGCGTAACTAGTACTTAAAGCGTACAACCCGAACGGGTAGTAAGACGTGGTGCTAAATAATATTACAAGAACAGTACCGTCAAGAAGCAAGTATTGGCAACAACCCGCGAGCTGTGCCTGCTAGATACCATCCCCTCGACCCGGTAAACAGGAGTTCTCGCTTCGAGTGACGGAATTTCCACGAATATTGCCACAGTGTATATGGTATCGTCCTGCTGGCCTTGATATTGACATGAGAGAGAGCGATAGAACATGGGGCATTCACACACTAGATACTCAGGACGTGGCCCCCCTCTCACACACACACTCACACACACATACACACATCCGTCATGCGAGTGTCAGAAACATGTGCGCAATCCCACCGACCGGCATGTGGAGACCACCAAACGCAACCATAAACTACATAACAGGCATGGCCTGTCGAGCCGAACCTGCAAGATTTATACGTTCCCACCCCTTGACACCCCTTCTCCCTCAAACCTTCCGGTACTAGCCTCCATCCCTCCTCCGATGCGCACTCTTCACGCCTGGAGGACCTTCGTTTGTTTTATAATTGATAGCTCTTAATTGGAACGAAAAACAGTTACCACTGGCTTGGGCCACTGGTTCCGGGCTATACCTAATAATGCAGAACCTTCCTTGTTCAATTCGGAGCTTTCCACAAATAAAGGGAAAACATAGTTAGGAAATTACGTAATAGATAAACACGTTATTATTTATTAAAAAATAGTTTTAAAACATACTTTTTACGTAATAGATAAACACGTTATTATTTATAAAAAAAACATAGTTATAAAACATACTTTTTTGTCTCTAATAGACCTCTCTACCCTAGTGGTACCCAAACCCAGGGTCGTGACCCAAATAAGAGTGACGGGAAGGTCTCAAGAAATATTTTTTCAGACATAATTATGTATTAAGATTATAAAAACTTCATTAAACTGGTGTATTATGAAGAATTATTTAAATATTTACAATATTAATGGTGTTGAAACAAGGTTTTGTAACCATCCTGTACCCGGAATTTTAGACCCAGCTCAAGGACAAGCCTATTTCTCACGCCGTCAGTTGAAAATGTTCTTTTACCTACTCTGAAAACTTAGCTTATCTATGTGAACATTAATTATAACAATCAAGATTAAAGCAAGGAGGTCACCTGAATACTCAGAGTGATGTGCGTTGTACTCCGTCCATCAACAGAGAGCTCAAACTCGAAGAGTTCGCCTACAAAATGAAACAGCTTCATGGTTGTCACTGAAAAACTGTTTATATTACTAAGGGCCGCCCTGATGACTCCTGAATAAATATTAATCTGGCCGATAAATATTTTTATCTGGTCGATAAGTTAAAAGTGTGTTTATAACTGTCAGAGAGCATTTATCTGCCAGATAAAATGGGCATTGCCATAATGAAGCGTTGTTTTTCATTATGTTTAGCCTATCAGAGTCTGTTTTTTTAGGTCAAAATCTTGGTTCACGTGTTTAGTAAGCTAGTAAGCAGAGGCCTGGGCTAGCACTCGTTTCGCCATCATTATGTAACAAATTTTAAGCGTTGTAGCTACTAGCCAGGCTGTACGCATGCACGCACCAGTAAAAACCGTATGAACCTTGGGTTTTCTGCATAAACATATATTTATCCTACAGATAACTATCCAGCAGGTAAATAAATTCAGTTCATAATACGCATACAATATTAAAGTGGCTGATAACCTTTATCTGGTAGCTAGCTTTTACCTATTCTGAAAATTGAAAAATGACACGTGGACACGGGAATCGAACCCGGGACCTTTAGCTTAGTACGCCAATGCTCTTACGGCTGAGCTATCCAGGAATCGTGCCGTGCCCAGGGTTATTCTTCACTCATATTTTAAGGCATAGTCTGTGACGGACGTGCGGAAATCATCGGCTACAAATGTGTGATTTTATTAAGATCACGAACTATCAGATAACGCAGCCACCTTCGACTCGGTAGTTGGCTTATTGATGGAACTTGTACAATTATTATAATTGTAAGGGATTGAATATTAATGAATCAAATAACCAACGCTATTATTTATGCTTTTAGTGAGGATTAATCCATCTAGATATCATATTCTGAAAATTGAAAAATGACACATGGGCACGGGAATCGAACCCGTGACCTTTGGCTTAGTACGTTACCTGATAGCTCGTGATCTCAATAAAATCATACATTTGTAGCCGATGATTTCCGTAGGTCCATCATAGACTCTGTCTTAAGATATGAGTGAAGAATGACCATGGGCACGGGACGAATCCTGGATAGCTCAGTGGTAAGAGCATTGGCGTACTAAGCTAAAGGTCCCGGGTTTGATTACTGTGTCCACGTGTCATTTTTAAATTTTCAGAATATGATATCTAGATGGAGTAATCCTCACTAAAAAGCATAAATAATAACTTTAGCTATTTTATTCATAGTTTTTACCTCCCGATAGAGATGTTTATCAGGAAATCATAAGACCGGCCCTTAGTAAATTTTTCGAAATGAGTTGTATTTTCACGGAAAAAATATTGAGTAAATTTTTATTTATTAGGGTTCGGCCAGACTGACATGCGTGTGAGCGAGCGCGTGATTAACAGATAGCTCTCGATAGTGGTTGACGAGGAGGCTAAAGTTCGAATCTTGGCTCAGGGAACTTGGTATTTTACAACTTATTTGTTGTTGTGGTTTTCTCGTCTTCTCTTCGTGCTAATGGTAATTCTTATTTGTAAAGGCTTACTTTGATTCTAATATTGAAGTATTTTAACCTATCATTTATATATATATATATATTAATTCATGGTCTTCCTAATTAAATTAGGCCGTTAGTAGTAAGTGTGCTAAGCCTATCGATAATGATAAAAAATGTCAAATATTATATCAAATTGAGAAGTTTTCCTAGCACTCAATGGGCCAACATAAAATAATATTGCCCAGCTCCTGTAAACTAGACTATCCCGGCTCGAGTGCGCGCTTGAAAAATAGAACCAGTTCTGTCTACAAGCGCGCACACTCGGGTCACTTGCTCACGTTCTCCAGTTTGACCACCTCTCATTACAACCAATGAGTTAAATTTTATTTTTTAGTCGCTCACTCGCCCAGTCTGGCCGTACACTAAGATTACAAAGTTACTGAAATTGATTCAATTTAGCTGTTAACATTATTTATCGAAACAAAATAAAAATTCAGAGCTCTCCCCAAGAATGAAACATTATTTTAATTAACACTGTAAAGTACCTTTTATTTTGTCACTTGACGAACATTGTAACAAAGTAATAGTAAACGAAACTACATGTAATGGCACTTTGTGTCACCAGTCTGGGAACATATTATATTTAGGGTCGTGATCAATAATATTTGGGAAACACTGCTCTACCCTTTAGGGTCGCTAAAGCACTCATTGGACAGGTGTCAACGAAAATACATTGTCATGAGAAGTATGTAGATCAGAGCATGTTTATTAATGGTAAAATTAGGACCAAGTGAGTGACTAAACATCACAGGTACAGTTTTAGCAAGTTCTGCTTTTGAAAAATATTCTAACTTTTAATAAATCAATAAAATATATTTGTTTTAAATATAATATATTTAGGTATATATTTGAAAAAAGATAAATATGGGTGCTTTACGATGTATAAAACAGATAAATTTAATATTATTTTAAGACAACAAAGTTTTATGATATCTAAACACTTTCAGGAGGGGGTCCTAATAATTGGTTTATGCATTGTCACTGATCTCCGGAGGCTTGTAATGTTTTGTAAACATCAACTTTTCGCAAGTGAGAACAATATTCCTATAGGGAAAGGATTAGCAGCAAAATAGTAATCAAGAAAATTTGAGAAAGACATAAGCGATGAATTTGCAAGATTTTCGTGAAGATGTGAGAATAGAAATGACAAATAAGTCATCAACTGGGTATTCACCCTTATTTCCGAGTGGGAATGTCGCGGGGTTACACCAGATGTAGAAAATAACATCCAGTGCACCCATTCCAGATATGAACCATGACCCTCTAATTCACCAGTGATACGATCTATTGAAAGACTAACGTCTTATATTGCATGAAATCAGAAGCACTATTGTTCCTCAGCAAAACCACACCTCACCTATAACTAACAGTCCCCCCCCCTCCCCCCCAGTTCTTAGCACCACGAGTAAAACCCACAGCACACGATGCAGGTTCGTTGCTAGATTGCTTGCTGGATTTCGCTGCGCTGCTGGGTGTCAAGCAGGCAACACTGCTGGGTTGGCTTCAGACGGGGTTCGCCGTCTGGGCACCATACAAACTGCTAGACAACAAACTGCTCGACAAGCTATAAAAAAATATTTGGAAGGCTGGGTGGGTCAAGTGGCCGACACGACTTGGACCAACTGCTAGACAAGCTCAAGTATAGGAGTACAAAGTGATAGACAACCAAGTGATCGACACGAGAGAACAAATCTGTAAACAGACCAACTGCTAGACACCCAGAAACGACATGGACCAAGTGATCGACACGAGTTGGACCATGTGATAGACAAGCTCCCATATAAGAGTACAAAGTGATAGACAGCCAAGCGGTCGACACGAGAGGACAAACATCGAGATGAATCCAGTTAAGAGTGGCTCAAGTGACAGACAAGTTATTTCAAAACTAACAAAGTTATAAACATGGGCTTAGAAAGTTAGGTACAAGGATGGTCTGGATCCTCCTAGAATTTGCTGCCCTCCCGACACCCTAGATTTAACTAACCCAAAAAGGGTGAGGTCCACTTATATGTGTAAAAAC
>CABFOV010004789.1:32626-48941 GCA_902141375.1 Timema poppense | reverse complement strand
AGAATGTTTTTTAGATTCCTCTGATACTTATTTGTAGGGTCATCTTTAATTTCAATAATATTGTTCGTATGAATGAAATCAACGGTTTTGGAAATATAATCATCCTTGTTAATGAGGACTATGGTATTGCCTTTGTCAGCCTTAACATTGATTATTTCATTTAAGTCAAGTTTTTGTTTAAGGGTTGAAAAAGAGTGATTTGAAGGTTTAACTTAGATGGGGGTTGGTGGACGTGGCGTGTTGCTACATATATGAGATAATTAATTATCTCTTTACTGTAAAAGTAGTGACAAATTCCCCTAAGATTAAGCTTGGTGAGGGTAAAGATCGACTTGGTGGAACAGGACATGCTTTTTGGGTAGGAGAGAAGCGGAAGAGGGGGGAAGGTTTCTAGCCCTAGGGAAAGAAATATATTCTGAAGTATGGGGTTTCTTAGGCACCGGATATGTGCTATTCGAGGATTTTCTGAGTACCTATAGTTGTTTGTATTATGTTTTGTAATATGGTGTTTAGAGAGGGGATAGGTGTTGTTATTGATATGTAGTAGAGAAGGGATTGTGTGCTATAGGTTTGGCCATACTGTGAGAGACAGGGTGGAGGGAACAGGGAGTAAAGTAAGCTCCCAGAGGTTCTTAAAGGAAGTGTATAGTGTTGCATGGCACTTTTGTCCCTGGCCACATTTGCTGCGGCAATCTCTCGGCTGAGTGTGGGCTAGTAGACTCATAGAAAATTGGACGGGGAGGGGAAATTTTGAACTAAGGGAAATTCAGTGGAATGAAAACAGCGGCTTAAACTAGAGATGGGTCGAATTCACTATTTCTCAAATCCAAATCTACATTTTATTTTCAAACCTCAAATTCGAATCCTAGCAAATTATTTGAAATTTTAATGATTTACAAATAGACCTACATTACACAATATAGGCCTAAACTGTGAATTAAGATTTATTTCAATCGTAATTTCAATTTTAATCAACCCCAACCACCCCTCATAAAATACAGGTTAAAATCCAGCCAAACTAAACAATCTAAACTCATATTAATGTTTGAAAATCAAATCAATCAAAATTTGAGTGTCTTTTCGTTATTTTTAAAAGTGTTGTTAAAATCAGTTAAGATTCTAAAAAAACATGTGAAATAAATAGATTAGGCCTAGTTATCCTTTGATCAACTTTAATCATCATTGAAGGATTATAATTTATTTTATTAAGATTATTAAGATAGCAAAAATTAAAATACAAACAGATATTTTTAATAAAGACTAAAACATTATGCTTAACAATTAAACATACATTGGAAATAGTGAACTCATTAATGCTTAAGTATGTTTTATTGTTATTTTCTGATATATATATATATATATATATCAGAAAATATGCAAAGATAGATAATGGATATATATCCATTATCTATCTTTGCATAGAAAAAAATATATATATTCAATTCTTGCACTATTTTGATTTCTGAGAATACATTCTATTTAAAACACAAACATATTTTCGACTACAATACGTTCATTCCCACTTTATAAGGCAGGACTACGTTTGAAGATTTTTAATATTACTTCAATAAAATTTAAAAAAATAAACTCTTAGTTAAAATCAGTTTAAAAACAAATAATGAATTAGCAAGTCGTTATTGGATTCTTAACACTCGAAAGCGCTTACTAAGTGATCAGATTACCTTAATCGATTTCAAACAAACAATCAATATGCGATACGTAGGCCAGTAGGAATAAATAAACAGTTTTATTGGTGTCTACATAATATACGTCATGGTGGTCGACTTTGTATCGTGTATAATGGCCGCTGACTTTGTATCATGTGTAATGTGTTCTTATTTCGGTTTAAAAAAGCCATATTTTTTTATTTCTGGTTTATTTGTGATTCTAGTTTTGATTTTCAGTTTTTGAAGAGTTTTAATGTGGTCATTAAAATATTTACAAGATTGTTCATGAGGTGAAAGTTTTAGAAGTGAGCATGTGCCGAAACAGTCTAGTCCAAGTTTCCCATAGAGGTGGGAGGGTAGGGTACTAGGCACGTAAGATGTTCCACACCTAGTATTATTTTTTTTAATAATGATTCTATTCATGCTAACTTCTTTTGTCTGACAAAATAAATATTACAAATTAAGTTGTGCTTTTCAAGTAGGCCTAAGTAATTTTTGAATTCAAAATATTATGCTTTGTCTATGAGTTGAAAGATTCGACCATCGAATCTAATAAAACACACAATTCTCGAATCTCTAATATTTGTCAGGATTTGGTAGAGTTGAGGATTCGAAGATTCAAGTGGCCCATCTCTAGTTTACACGTTTTTCTTTTTTAATCAAGTTTTCTCATAATGCACAAAAGTTGTATAATTTTGAAGCTGTAGAAAATGTTTTGAGATGCCATTAGATACTTAAAAATTAACTTTTTAGTAAAAAACACAAAATTTAAAAAAAAAATGTCATTGGACGATAATTTTTATTTTTATTTTATGCCAGGCCTCCACCGTGTTCGGATCCCACGTTACACAGTAGCTCCTCCATTTCATCTCATAATCACCTTACCATTACACATTAGCGTAAGTGCTTATAACCCAAACGAGTAGACGCGATGCTAGAAATAATAATAATAATTTTTATTTTAAATAATATTGCTGACTAATATAAAAACATATATTTCATTTAAACCGTTGCAAAATTTCCACGAAGATATTTATTTGAGTGCATAATATTTGTTAATATATCCAATTTTTGTGATTTTTTTATGGAATTTATATTGATACAATTAAAGTATCCAAACAGATATAAATATTTTATTTGTGAATATATATGTGCTATGAAAGCAACTTACATTCACTACAGGATAAAATTTGTCAATGTATATAAGTATATTATATTACAAATTTTTAACAGAATGAGAAGAAATTTAATTAACCTTTTTTGTTAAAGAATAACATTGTCACTTCACTTTTACGTTGAAATAGTTCTCAGTTTCAAATATTGGCATCAATTTCTGCGATTTTATATTCGCTTTTAAAAATCCATCTCTTGTGAAGCCACACCTATGGCTAATAATGATTCATTAACTAATTTCACCATCCTTTCAACAGTTTGCGTATGACACAAATAAAGGGGAATGTCTACAATTGAAAGCTCTTCATTAGCTTTTGCTGTACTTGTTATAAACATTTTTAATTCCTCCTCACTTCTGTGCTTGGTCATTGGTAGCTCTGTTAATTTGATGTCATACCAAGTGACCATATCAATATGGTCTTCGGCTTTGAAGTTTATTGCTGGAATAACAATTTTTTTTCTATTCCTTATTTGTGTTTCACCGTTTCTTTAAGTTGTCGATGTAGGCCCAGCTCTCTCACATATTTGCGTTTGTCAGTTACTAAGCACAGCAGCAAGTTTTCAGGAGCTGCAAAGTAGGCATTTCTTAGAATGACTGGATCAATTACATTCTGAAGGTGCCTAGTAGGTAATGGAAATACTTTACAACTCTCCATAAGTGCTTTAAGCCATGAATACATGATTGTTTCAGCTTTATGTTAAACCTAACAGATGCATATACCTTAAGAATGTACTCTGCCATCTTATACAGATTTTCTGGTGGGCTTTCTGTCCCCACGTACAAATGAAGTAGGTGA
Organism: Timema poppense; assembly: GCA_902141375.1. Taxonomy (NCBI): domain Eukaryota; kingdom Metazoa; phylum Arthropoda; class Insecta; order Phasmatodea; family Timematidae; genus Timema; species Timema poppense. The sequence goes on along the minus strand of CABFOV010004789.1, from coordinate 45,304 downwards.
TTTGCTATTGTCAGTCACCTTGAATGCTCAAGCTTACCTGGTTTCCTATTAGATAGACCATAAGAGCACATACCCCTAGGGACTGCATGACACATTCCCAATAAATATTTTTTGTCTGTTATCAAGTCGCCCATAACGTCCAAGGGAAGCAGGCTATTTTCATTTAGTTTGAATCCAATTACTGGGAGTTCTTAAGAGTTCTCAAATTGTTTGCCTATTTTGCTACCAAACTTAATTTGGCCCTTTTGTCTTTCCATCCAGAAAACAAAAGAGGTGACATAAGGGCATTTCATTTCCAAGAAATAGAAAATCATTCTTTGTAGCAGCTTTCCAATTATTATATTTTTCTAGTAAAGAGATGACACCATTAGTAGTTACAGTGCTAGTCACAGTTCCATCACATCCTACAGTAGTGATGTCTAAGGAGTGGTTATTAACATTATAATTAACATTATAAAACGACACAATGCTATCCTTAATATCCTTCCCAGTGCTAGAATGTGGGGCCACATGTCACAAATATTTCGATCCAGGCTCTTCAATAAGGGACACATGTTCTTCTACAACGGCTTTCCTGTAATATTTGCTCCTTATCTTTTCCTGTACTAAAGTTTTGTCTTGTCTTCCGCCAAAATAAAGTCCTTTGTTAGTTGTAGTGCTTTAATTATGGCCTTCTGTGCAGTTCTTTTATGTTTTGACATTTTTCTTCTAATTCTCATTCTATCAATTACTTTACTTTTGTCCTCTTCACTAATGAGGCCACTATCCTGAAGAACTGCACTTGCAATTGCTGCAGCAGCTCTATTAGAAATACCAGTTCAATCACATACTAAAGCTACAAAAGGCAGTTCTATGCGCATTTGCGAACTTGGTGTTGCAACATGATAAGATCTTGAAGCCACAACATCATTTGCTTCTAATTTCAAGCCATCTTCATATTCTTTATCTTTATCACCTACGACCATTTTGCATTTATTCAATTCTTTTTCAGTAATTTTTGTTCCTTATAATTTATTTCTCTCTCCAATACTTTGAGTTTTCTTTTTTATTTCAATGCTAAATTTTTAGACCACTGCAACATCAACTGCACTCATAACCAATTTTGAGATCGTTCTTTGGTCTTTTAAAAATGTTTCCTCTAAATTCGGAACCTTCTTTTCTTTCTCACATTTACAAAGCGCAAAATTTAGATATTTACAGGTAGCAATATTAAAAAGATGTTTACTCTCATTCTTAAACAAAATCAAATTTGATTCGAAAGCTTTAGTTCCTTTACTATTTTTTGATCTTAAAATATTTCTGAATTTATCATGATACTTTCTAATCATCTGCAAGATACAAGTGTGCGATACGACAGGAATAGAAGCTCTTGACCACAACTTTTCAATTTTTTCTACCAATATTTATAATACATCACTTATGGTAGGTTCCTTAGAAGCATTCTCTGTTTTTAGCTCATGCCTTTTATTACTTCTTCATTGGTCGGGAGTAATATTTTACTAAGGTCTTTTGGATAGCCAAAAATAGAGCAATCGTGCATTGGCTGAGTCTGTATTTTTTTGACATTACCGGTTTTACTTTACTGTTACAAGATATACACAAAATAAAATACTAGATGAAAAAACAACTCATGTGAGAATGTTTCACATTGGAATTGTAGTACCACATCACAGCATAAAGCTAAGAAAGTAACCGACTGGAGTGGAGCTTGGAGTTACCCCTCCCTGCCTACTAAATAATGCTTGCCACAGCTTGTTCTAAGTCACACTATACCTCAGCTATAATAGTCACTTTCTGTATGATATTTATGAAACGAATAATATGACAGTTAGCTTATAACCCGAACGGGTAGTAAGGCGCGGTGCTAAATATTATTATTAATATGACAGTTAAATGTTTAGATAAAAATAAATTAATAACCAAATATTTCAAAAATGTAATTATTGTGGAAAAACCACAAAAAGTAATAATTTCAACCTGTTTGTGGAACCTCAAAAAAGTATGTTTTTTTGATATCTTGGTAAATTGACAACAATAATCAAACGTTCATTTTATCTTAATAAGACATTTTTATTCAAAAAAATTTTGTCCTCAGAAATGTACCAAAATAATGAAAAAAATCATAAATGTATTAAACTTCAACCTGTTTGCATCATCTCAAAAACTTTTCTGATTGCTTTAATGTTCTATTCGGTTTATTACATGGGTAAAAGGAAAGTTTCTATCGCTATTAGACATTTGAATTAATAATTGTATTTTTTCATTCCACCTTAATTGCTGCCCAGAAGATTCTGAGCATGTGGTAAGTATAGGAACTAGGCAGCCCAGATATGTCTGAACGTAAGAGGGAGAAGAAGTTGGCAGCCTGGATTGGTCTGTGCGCAAAAGGGAGAGGAGTTGATTATATTCAATGCAATGAAACCTGTTTGTATATATAGTTTTGAGTTTTAATTGAGAGAGAGTTATTTTTTTTCAACAAGAACAATTCTTAAGTATATAGGAAAATAATGTTGGTCTAAGTGTGGGTAGAATTCCATCAGTTTTTTGTATAGCTACATCTCTACTATAATTACATAAACTCATTAAATTTATGCCTTAAATCTAATATACTTGAAACTCACTTTACTATTTTTTACAGACACTTTTGGCTTAATTAAGTCTTGTTTTATGTGCACAAAACAGTTTTGTATTATTTTTTTGATGCCTTATACTCTAGTGATGTAGTAGTGACATAATCGGGGCTGTACCTTTCAATGACAAGAGTCATTGTAGTTGGTGGTCCTGTTAGTTTACCGCCCCTATTTAGAGGGCACCAGCAGTATCACATAGAAGATAACTGTTTTAGCGATGGTCACCTAGAGGTCAACTGCATTGCCATGTAACAATGCAAAGAAATATGATATAGCTAAATGATTTATAGATTTGAAAGGTAACAGAAAATTAAAGTGTTGCCAAATTTATATAAGATGATAAAGGCTTGAATAGATAGATAGTTTGAGGATAGGAAAATCTATTCAAATCTTTACCCTGTAAGATTAATTTGGCAACACTTGAAGTTTTCAGCTAATTTTAAAATCTCTTCAGCATGTAGCAACATATAATTTTCCATTTAGGGGTTTCTTTATATGAAAAAGTAATATTTAACGAAAATTTAACGTGGGGTTGTAAAAAGAGAAAGTAAACAGGTAATTTGAAGAATGTATGAAGAAATTAAGAGGGAAGGTAACATGTTCCCATATAGGCCAGGCATAGCTCTCCTTTTGGGTTGGCTTCATTCACTATCATTTACTTAAATTATTTTACAATGTTTCTAAAAATAATAATAATAATAATAATAACAATAATCATCATCTGTTTCCAGCCTGTTGCTGAGCCAATTTAGTAAAATGCTTCCATCTTCATCTATACTTTCACCATTCTTCCTCCTTTTTGCTTTCATTCTTTGCCTCATGTACACTTTCTGTTTACTGCTCCACCCATGTATTTCTGGGTCTTCCTTGCAGTCTTTTTCCTACATACTTTATCTCCCTCACTCTCTTAGGTATTCTAGCCTTTTATATCCTCATTGCATAACCATATCATCGCTGCCTTTATTTATATACTTTCTCATTTACTCCCTGCACTCTCACTCTTTGACGGATACCTTCATTCCTAATCATGTTTCTTTTTGTGCCAGCTAACATACTTCTTACAGACTTCATTCCTATGGCTTCCAATTTTCTATACTTTCTTACTTTCGATGTTTACATTTTCTGCTATATCTGTCAATATGGGTACAAAGTATGCCCTATACAGCCCTTCCTTACACTTAAGACACTTTTCTTCTCCATTGCTGGTCTCTTACACAACTATAGCATAACTCCTCCTGCTGCTCTCTTCTTTATATTTTATCTACTCCCACCCTTCACCTCAATCACGCTTCCAAGATATTTTACACTCATTGCCTTTTTCAGTTCTACTCCATTCATCTTTATAGCTTTATTAGGCCTTATATTCCTTTTTGTCAATACCATCACTTTATACTTGGTTCTGCTATATTTTATTCCAAACTTTTTCACTTATTCTATTCTTATAATGGTTCCTGCACCTCTCTTTCACCTCCCCCCATACCATCAAGCTTTGAGTAAATATCATGGCTTTCATTATTATCTCCCCTAGTTTAATAGTCAGTAATTGGCACCAATGTTGATCTGCACTTGACCCGCGAGCTTTTCCTCAGAAAATTCAAGTAGATCTTATTGATTATTATCTTTTAAACTGTTAATTTTCAAAATATTAACTAGGAATACACCCCATATTCTTAATTAACTTTAGTTATATAATAAACTATATGTAACAATGATTTTTTTTTTCTAAATCTCATTTTTAAACCGTTAAACTACATCCTCTGTTGTGCCATGGACCCACTTCCAATACAGATTGAAGTGTTTTTAAAACTGTGTTATGTATTAAATTTCAATAATAATGTTGTTATGTTAATAATCTTTTTATAGCACTGAAAGCCTAGACTTTGTGGGTAAAAGAGAGAAATTTTTGAAAAACACATTTGAATCTCTAAGTGGAACAGAAGTTGATGCTGATAGAAATAATGACACAGGTAAGCGGTCTATAGATTAATTGTGTGATAGTCATATAAAGCAAAAGCTGCACAGCAAAAATATATGTTACTGCTTGATTTATTAAAAATGAGCATTACATTATTTTATTACAATTACAAAATATATTTATAAAATTCAATAATTATAAACCTGTAAATCAAATCCACTACTCAATATAAAATAAACTGTATTTGTTTTGTATTAATTTTTTTTTACAGTATAAATAAGCATAGTTCGAGAACAAATCATATTTGGCCCAAATACATTATGAAATTTAATATCAATTTATTTATAGCCTTATCATGTTGCATTCTTAAAACCTTTATTTTACGAACTAGAAAATTAATCTAATATTTGATCGGAGCCATCAAGGGCCAGATTTAAGTATCGGGGCCCTTAGGGCGGCTTAGAGTTGTAAATTACATCATAGCATGTCTGAGGAAAGTTAAAAATTAAGCAACATTTTATGTACGGTCAGACTGGGCAAGCAAGCAACTGAAAAGTAAAATATAACACATGTGTTTTAATGAGAGGTGGCCAGACTAGAGCAGCACACGAGCGACCTGAGAAAATCGATTAAAAGATATTACTATTTTTATTTTTAAAGTGTGTTGCTTGAGCCAGAACAGTCTAGTTTACAGGCGGCCGGGAGGTTGTTGTTCTATGGGTCCAGTGCGAGTCAGGAAAACCTTTCAATTTGGCATGATAAATAACTTTTATTACTATTGATATGCTTAGCGCACTTATATATATATATATTACTTATATATATGTTTTACGTAATACCACCTGTTTGGGTTATCAAGCATATATTGCTACTAACAGTCTAATCTAATTGGTAAGACTANAAAACCTTTCAATTTGGCATGATAAATAACTTTTATTACTATTGATATGCTTAGCGCACTTATATATATATATATTACTTATATATATGTTTTACGTAATACCACCTGTTTGGGTTATCAAGCATATATTGCTACTAACAGTCTAATCTAATTGGTAAGACTAGAAAAATTATGTGCGTGTGTATATATATACACACACATAATTGCTACTATTGCTGCCATATCGCTACTAACAGTCTAATCTAATTGGTAAGACTGTTAGTAGCAATATAGTAGCAATTATGTGTGTGTATGTATATGTATGTGTATATATATATATATATATATATATACACACACACACACACACACACACAATTTTTCTAGTCTTACCAATTGGATTAGACTGTTGGTAGCAATATATGCTTGATAACCCAAACAGGTGGTATTACGTAGTACTAAAAATAAAATAAAAATAGAAAGTATCAAGAACCTATATGTTAATATTTCAATATTATAATCAATGGAGGCCTTTACAAACAAAAATCACTGTTAGCGTGGAAAGGTGATGGGAAAACCACAATATTTCCTTTTTAATAAACATACAATAACTTTGTATGAACTTTTAGGTAGCAGAGATGCACGAAGTGTCTTTGACAGAGACATTTTCACTAATGATTTGGGGTAATTTTCGTAATTACTTGCTGGCTCACTCACCAGTTTGGCCAGGCAATCACTCAGTTACTTGCACGCTCCCTCACTTGTAAATCTGGCCGAACTTTTAAGGTACCTATTTCTAAATCACATCATATATTTTTATATTATTGTGATATAATCCTCCACAATTGATCCCTCAACCTCTTGTATTCTACTTGACTACCTCATTAAAACACAAACTGGCACTCACCACAAACACAACAGACACATGTTTCTTGAGATTAACTGACTAAATTTATCAGCGCAACAACAAATTGAAAAACAATAAATGCATCAAAGACGCTGGTGAGACAACGGTGCTGTCAGCCAATTCGTGGAAAAACTTTGATAGAAACCACCGCAGCATGCCAAAAGGGAGGCCTATGTATTTAGAGCTAGCGTGCAAAATTGTAAATGATTATTGGGAACTTTTCTAGTAAATCTTTCAAGTGTCGGTAGAATTTTTATTCTTAATTTAAGCTGCATACACATTATTTTGTGCAGGAATAACATTATGTTAGACACAATACAAGAAATCATTTAAAATAGAATATTAGGGTTAATATTTTTCTTTCTTTTGGGGTTTTGTGGGGGCCCCAGGGCTATCGCCTCGATTGCGACTCCCCCCACTTCCCCTCCCCCCCACACTTAAATCCAGCCCTGAGGACATCCGTAGCTTCATTTTCTTAATCATGGAAAGTATGTTTTTAATTAATAGTATCAATCAGTAAAACATTCCTTTTTGCATCCATTGTTGTTTCCAGCCTGTTGCCTGGGTCAGTTTTTTCATCCAAGCCATATAGTTTCTACTACCGGCATGCTAGGTCGGTCGTAGCTTCATACCTTTTAATATTACTTAAAACTAGGACAGACACAAAATCCAGTCCCCAGCTATTAATTCAATACTTTGAAATGGTAAACCCACATTTCACCAATGATATATTTGAATAAAAATATAAGACCTAATATTTGAATAATTACTCGTGGAATTCTTTAGATTAAAACAACAAATTTGTCTCATTATGACCAATTGTGTGTCTCTTTACAGCCAGTATTTGAGAAAATCTGACTAGGATAATTTTTATTTTTTAGGGTGGAGGGGGTGAATTTTATAAAAAAACAATTTTACTTTAAAACAATTTCCTATATACTTAATAGTAAACTAAAGTTGTTGAAAGACAATTTAGATTTATAAACATATATTTAAAAATCACACAAGTGTTAGTATTATTGGTCTTTGTATATAAATGTATTTTAATAGTTAGAAAAAGCATTTCTTCTTATATAAATGTATTTAAATAGGTGGAACCAGCATTTCTTCTCAATTCCTAGTGAGAACCAGCCAAAATATTAACTATTTGACAACTCCAGCTGCTCGAAATGTGGCTGTAATTAATGCAACCAAACAAACAAGATCTGATAATGAAACCTCTTCCAAAAGAGAAGAGTTGCAGCGCAGAATCGAAGAAACTAGGAGAAAATTGCAAAGTGTAAGTTTAATATATTTATTATATTATTTGGTAGTCTAGCCTATTTTGAAAAATGATATTCATTAAATTTAATTGACAAAGGAATTACATTTTTTCAAGAAAAGTTTAAAATTACCTTTTAAAATTATACCTTATAACTTATTTAGTTTTTGTCAAGGGAAACTGAATCATAAATTATTGTATTTGACAACTGTGTTACTAAGCTACTCTCACATATTACCATCAGTTTTATGTCTTGGCCTATGTGACGGAGCCATCATTTCCAAATTCCTTACTTGCATCTCATAACATCAATAGAGAGTCCCTGTTAAGGCTTAAAAACAATCAAAAAAATATCCTCCCCTGATGAATAAGGATCCACCACAATGATCCTAAACAAATCCACCTATATCACTAAAGCACAATTACAACTTGTTGATGAGAAAACTAACTTGACAATGACCCTACAAGAGAATACAACATTCTCGTCAAGAACTTTTTACAAGTACATGGACCACATTAGGGCTTCTTTTCAAAAATCATTATTTTTCTTCAGAACTACTATTCCATCCACATAAACTCTCTCACCTGCCCAAAATTCATAAGAAGGAAAGACGCTTGCCGCTTGTTTTGCGGCCCCCCACTGAACACATTTCAGCACTGGTCAACTCTAATTTTCAACCCCTTGTCCAACAACTTCCCTCTCATGTTGACAACTTTCTCAACTGCTTACAAGTCATTAAAAACAAAATTCCCACCAATGTGATTCACTTTTACTCATAATAGATGTTAATTTGCTTTAAACCAACATACACACATATAAGGACTTTGCATTTTCTGTACTAACGACCACCCTATTCTAAGCCATCCACCGCCTTTCTAGTGGATTCTGCCCGCCTCTTGATTTTAAAGAACAATTTCGGCTTCCTGACAGGCACTACCTCCAGATCGGAGGGAAGACAATAGGTACTAAAACCTTCTTGTTGTTTGATGTTTATTCAACCTTTTCCTCCACTTAGTCACTTGTAATTTCACAGGTTTCTGTTATGTTACAATCAGAGGTGATCTAAATAAATAACAATGTCCGATACCACATCATTTAATATCTATTACTTAGCTACAGCTGAAAGCCCTATTGTTATTTGAAGTATACAGGTTTCTGTTATGTTACAATCAGAGGTGATCTAAATTAATAATAACAATGTCCAATACCACTCTTTCGTATCATGTGCAAACAAACACTATGATATTCGACTATTACATTGAAAGTGTTTGGAGTTGAACTGTAGTCCCGCCCGCATGGAAGTTAGAGAGAAAGACCGCGTGGCCTGCCCTCTAGAGCCACACATGGTGGGCCCAGAGTTAGAGAGCGCGTGGTGATGATAGAGTGAAGTCATACAATGCAGGCAAAAAAACAATGAGCCAAACAAAACTCCTGTTAGATAGGACAATACATAAATGATAGCATAACAACATACGATGTGTGTTTCATGGCAAACTAAAAATAAACAAAAGAATAAATACAATCATAAACATATATATAGAAAACACAATCATAAAAATGTATATAAAAAGACAAAATCTTACATGGACACCAAGCTGTATTGAGAACCATTGTCAGAAACTATGTAACACGGTTAACCAAAGTTTTTGAATATGTTATTTTGTAAGGCACGTACAGTGTGCTCAGCTGTAGATCTGCTTAGAGGTAAGAACCACACAAACCTAGAAAATCCATTTACTGCTGTAAGACACCACTGGCATGCTTCAGCCCCTGCACCAGGGAATAATTCAGCAAGTGAAGGTGAAGTTCTGCGAGATGCTGGTGGGGAGTATGGTGTGGAATCTTGACATGGGCAAGGAGGCCAATAAGTGTGACGTGTTCACGACCATGAAAGGAATCCTCGCCAGTTGGAAGGCCATGAGACTGGTGATAATTGCCAACTGCTTCCGACATGCCCACTTTTTTCTACCAGTCAACAAAGAGGTTGCTTGCTGTCAATGTGTTTCCCACCGCTGCCAGTGCCGAAGACCTAGACGGCCCACTGTCAGTGGACGCCAGTTCCCAGCCAGGCCCCTCCATGGAACCACAGCCTGGCAAAAACAACAGCACCTTCGTCTGCCCACCTGACATTCACTTGGCTGTGCGACGAGGAAATATGGCAGAGATTAGCCCCATAATGCACGTATAAGGAGCACATAGCATTAGATGATATCACAGTTTGGGGCACCCTCGATGACGCTGATATAATCATGGAGCGGTAGAAGTCCAGCGATGAACAGGGGGAGGAAGAAATGGAAGAAGAGCCTGACGACATTCCCACGATGAAAGATGTTCTGAAAGCCGGGGATATCTACTCAAGAGCACTTATGTGGCAGGGCGCTAGCGAAGAGGTATGGTCCCTGTTCTATAATGTGAAAGACTTTGTTGAGAAAACTGGCACTAAGAAGAAGCAGGCCTCCATAATGGACTTCTTCAAGAAATAGGGAGTTTTTTTACGTGTTGTCTAAAAAATGCAATTTTTGTGTACGAGGATCGATGGTTGAACTAAATCGGTTAAAATTCCAATAATGACTCCGTCGAAATAACGACCCTTTTCCAGGGAACCGTGAAAGGTCGTTGAATCAAGAGTTGACTGTACTTGTTTTTCTTGTATCCCTACATGACTAAAATGTTAATATACATGGTGGTTGCCTTTTATTTGGAAAAATAAAATTGTGACTTCCTGGTACCTTGGCATAAGTTAAAAAATTCATTAGCATTTCCTAATATAACCCTATAAAAAATTCATTAGCATTTCCTAATGTAACCCTATTTCTTTTGTAATTAGAAGATTTAGAAATACCAAACCAAGTATCCCAAACTAAAGAATAATTTTCGCTTTACTTGTGATTTAAGTAATTATTGTTCCACAACCTTACAACTTGTGCTCATAACTCTTTAAAAGAGATTTAAACAAGAACACAATATTATTTCAATTTTATAAACTAAAATACCCTGTCACACATTATATTAATTTCTACAAAATTTGTTGAACATTAAGGATAGAGAGCATATTTCACACAAATCAATTTAACACATCAAATAAAAGTTAAATCAAATTAAGGAAAGCTCTTTCAGATTATAACAATAATATTTAATCAATTTTAGCGACAACAATACCCTCAACATGAAGGTATGTATGTGTGGTTTTTATGGTATATTTTAGCTTATATAGTGTGTTTATTTTTCCCCCTGCTACCCATAATAAAGCTGCCAGTGTTGTCTTGTAGTGCCAGCATAATGTACTGTCAAGACTGTTTATAAGATGCATGTAATTCATTTGTAATTTGGTACTTCACTTACAACATGGCGCTAAACAATCGATCAATATAAAATACAAACAGCGTTTTACCACATCAGTGCTGTACAAATATTTTATTATGATTGACATAAACTGAGTTAATTCATTGTAAAAGAATATTTAAATGTTGTTCTACACATAAGCCTTTGATGAAAATTGATATATCCACAGTAATGAAACATCAAAGTTGTATATGTAACTTCAAAATTATGTCATTTTCATTCATCTTTTTGTTTGGTTATTATTTTAATTAATTATGAATATCCTATTGAATTATTTGCTTACTAATTACTCTATTGTGTTAGGGATAAGGTATATTAAATTTAGAGGAAGTATACCCACTTTTGCAGGATGAGAGAGTGAAAAACTAATTAGAAAAAGCAACCCTCAGTACACCCCTAGAGGATTCAAACCCAGATCTTTTCATCATTAGTAGTTTATTAGATTACAAATCTGATGCATTAGCCTATTTGTCTGGGGTAGTGGGTGTTAATGACTATACAAAAAGGTTTTGTTAAATGTTTGAGTATCTCACACGGTCTTAATTATTTTTTATTTGATCTACGATATTAAATTTTAGAATTGAACTATTTTTGATTTACAAGGGAAGGCCACGACGTTTGGATCACGGATTATCTTCAAACTTTGTACACTTTTAGTTGTCCATTAGGACAACATAATGTGCAAGTAGTAATGCGTACTAATTAGGCGTTTTTGAGAAAATTGCAAGATAAGTTTTATGCGTTGATGCATTGCAACTATGAGCAAGAGATGCCGGCGGTCGACTGGTTAGCGTTCCACCTCAGTAATCACTTGATCGAGTCCTGCTAATTGTTTTTTTTTTCAAGACTGGTCATATTTTTTCATATATATTACAATTCAAAGGTAATATAATGAAAAAAATATGTGTATTTGTATGAACTTTTATTGAATTTCCAATGTTATTTGGCTATTTACTAATTTTTATTACTACAACAAATATATTTATAATTATAAACAGGTAAACAACCAAATGCATAAAAATTTTCCTGAAAATATATGCCTGTCGTGATTTGCAAAATCCCTCATACCTGAAATCGGGTAAGGTACCTGGAACTGCTTTGCACCTTGAGACTTTGGCCTGCAGAGACAGGTATGAAAGGATAAGGGGAGGGCCAGGCTTGTAAAGCCCAAGTCAAACATTGAGAAATAAAGGTTTGAATAACTTTATTCAATAATACAATGAGTTACAATATATCAGAATATAAGGGTAATGTACAATTAATCGTCAGATGTGCTTTCGGCATTACAAGTTGCAGGATGATGTTTTTCATACATACGTGGAAAACATACATTAAAACGGCATCTACTTCATCGAATGAATGCAATTTTCCAGCATGCACAAGGAATCTTCAGTGTTTCTATGGAAAAACAAACCTCGTTGACATTTTAAAAAATCTCTCTTTCTTCCGACAATTTGGATGCAAACCATGCATAATGCAACATTTTCGTAAATATCAGTGCTGATGATTGGTGATGTGCTATAGAACGTATTTTAATAGCATCTTCATGAGAAGTAATTTCTCGTTCGTTTTCAATTAAATATGAACGATTTTAAAAGTGCTTGGTAAAGTTTTTAACTTGCCTATATAAATAAATGTCGCACGGTTGGCAAATCGGAGTACATTTTGGCGCTATGACTTTAACCATGAAAGTTCCAAAACCTGCGTCATCGGTAAAGATTTCATCGTACAAACCAGGATTC
>CABFOV010004789.1:11482-30766 GCA_902141375.1 Timema poppense | reverse complement strand
AAAAAAAAAAAAAGATGAGTGGAACTCAATTCAGTGATTACGAAGTTGGAACGCTAACCACTCGACCGCCGCCATCTCGTGCTCATAGTTGCAATGCAGCGGTACATATTCGACGCATAAAACTTCTCTTGCGATTTTCTCAAAAACGCCTAAGTAGTACGCCTTACTACTCTCACATTATATTGTTCTAAGTGTACAAAGTTTGAAGATAATCCGTTATCCGAACGTCGTGGCCTCCTCTTGTTAGTGTTAAAATTAAAAAGTTTCACTTCCTTATTAAAGTTTCCAATAAGATGAGCGTATATTTTTAAAACATCTTATTTCATAATTGATTTATATTATTTTAACTCAATTCCCAAAAATAATATAATAAATTATTTATTTTCAAACAAATTAAATAGTTTCATCATAAATTATTAATTGAAATTATAGATAAGTACAACTTTTCATCATGATGGCGATGTTTCTTGCACAACAAACACTTAGTCTTCTTTTCTAAATATTTCACTTTAATAAACAACATTTTTTCATATTTTATTACTTTAATATATCCTCCACAAAGATAACATTTTGAATTACATTATACTGACGGTGTTAGCTAATTAAACTTCATCTACAAACTTTGCCCAGGATTATCTTAATTATTTATTTATTTTTTATATTAGACTAGAACAAGCACTTTTTTAAACCTATTACAGCTACAAATATATGTTTGTTTTTTTTCCTTTAGGTTGGTTACCGGTCAAACCTTAAGACCAGCCAAAGTATTTCAGACCTTAGTCGTATTCCAGAAAAAGATTTCCGCAATCATCATGGCGTGAATCTTGCACACAGATATACAACTTCTGGAGGTAAAAAATATGCTGCTTTAATACGTCATAAAATGAATTATAACACGAATCCAACTTTGTTTTTCAACACTATTGTTAACATAAATAATTTATCTTCTCTGAAATGTAAAAACCACATAGCGCTAGGAACAAAAAATAACATAGTTTATGTTTATGCTTCTAAAAATCAACCAAAAATTGAAACGTGTTTATTCCTAAAATCCCAAACAACCAATTTAAGTGCTAGAAAACTTTCTGGTCAGTCCACCAATCAACCAAAGAAATTAAAACTATCTTCTGGGTTACTACATAGGACTGATACTTATGTGTCGAAAGTACTTCCATTGCTACACTTCACATCAAAACACATTCCGGAATTAATATTGAATACTCCTAAGGGTACTTTCAGTTATTTTCTAAAATACAAAAATACTGGTAAATTTCAACACTATGATAGTCGAATAAATAATTCCAAACCTCTCACAATCAATATATCTAAGCACACAAATCTTTTCACAAAACCTCTGATCAAAGAGCAATGTATTATTTCATCTCCCACAGTATGCAATGTTCTTCACTCGGTTTCAGTGGCTAGTAGTTCTGTAAATGTTTCTATGACTGCACCTTTGGAAAACACTCCTTTTAAGATTATTGGTGAAAGTTCTTGCGTTGAGGGTTCATTGGAGGACAGTGTTTTAAATTCTTCAATTTCCTCATCATCTAATACTAATGAAACTAACTTTAATGAAATCCAGTGTGTCTATTTGCAACATGATTTGTCTACAAAGAAGCGAACAGGAGTTATAAACTTATTGTCAAACACTAATAGCTGTACTAATTTTATCAATTCACACAACTCTAACCTTTCAATAACAAATCAATCCTTGCCAGAGTCTCCTGTTTATGAAAATTTATGTTCATCCTCAAAACATTTCAAAAATATAACTAAATCAGAATCCAAAGCTAATTGCACACATTCTGGGCAGCAAAATAGATCATGTAGCTATTTTATTAATTTAAATGAAAATATAAACACAGAGGAAATTAATAGCACAACATGTATCAACAAATCTATTAAATCTTCTGAATCACTACCAATAAATTTAATTGAAACTAATTACTCCAGCAAAGAAAATTTACTTAATAGTTGTGGAGATGAAGACAATATGTTTGATAATTTCAGTTCAGATTCTTTAGAAGAACCCACTGAATTTGTAGCCCAAACTCCCCGTAGATGCACTAGTGATTATCAACTCTCCTCTTACGATTTGGATACGTCAGAATATGTATGGCGATCTGCAAGTGCAACTGACAGTCACACAGAAAGAAAGAAAAAAGCATTTCACAGTCAAGAAAATCTTTTATCTATCAAAAATAGTCGATTAAAATACCCAAATAAAGATATTTTAGAATTTTACCCAAATTATGAACAAGACAGACACAGCAGTGCGAGCTTCTTTTTATCATTGAACAACATACAAAGGACCCCATGTCTCAGTCAAGACAGTATTTTGACGACAGAGAATGAATACCATTTGTCTTCATGCCATCAAAATGAATCAAAATTGTATATGGATAAAAATAAAGATTCATGTAAAAGCACTGAAAGCTTTCTAGAAAGTGATTGTTACTCTTCCTCTCAACATGGGGACTTTCATGAAATAGGGGGTCACCAAGATTCTTGTCAAAGTACAGAAAGTATACTTACAGATGACAGTGATTATCAAGTCTTCAAATCCCCTAAAAAAGCTGTTAATCATCTTGAAGAAAAATATAAAATGTCAAAGAAAACTAAACCCTTAACATCGCAAGAGTACAACAAGGTATTAAAAGGTAACCCCATCATTAATAATACTTGTATAACCCCTAATAAATTATTTTCTATTGTTGGTCATAATTTTCATACTGATGAGAAAATACCTGGTATTAATAAAACCAACAATCAAACTGTATATCAAACTCAAAGCCTTCAAGATGCAAGTGTGTCATTGTCATCATTAAAATCTCATGAAATAAATACTCCACAGTACAGCATTATTTCATCCCCCAGTACAAGACATCCTACATGCAATAAAATAATTAATAACAATGATAGTATTGAAACAGATATTATTAATTCAGCTTTATTAAGGAAAAAATCTTACCCAATTAGCAGACCTCTAACTGCAACTTCCTTGCAAATACATTCACAGTTTGCTGTCCTCGACAGCAGTAACTTAAAGGAGCTTGACTATGGAAATCATGATTTAAGAAACAAAAATAGTCAAAGAAATAATAAACCACCAACTGCTCCTAAACCAATTAGTGATAAACCACCACTCAAACCACAACAAAAACAAATAATTTCACCGCCTATGAATAAAAAGTCTCACACTATTTATAATGTAGATTTGTTGACAGGTATGCAGAAAGTATCTAATCAAGAATCATTATATAGTAATTATGATAAAAATACATACCTGTCAAAATCAAAAGAAACAACGAGAATATTTCTAGCAAAGAATACTAAAAAATTACCATTTATAGTAAGAGAAGCAAGCAATTCAAGTTTTCCCTACCAACATGACATATTTAAAGGTGGTAAACTTACCATAAAAAATGCTACAAAACATGAATGTAAATTGAGCAAAAGTGTAAAGCTTTTGTGCAAGAGTTTTGAAAATGCCTTAGAAGACTATGAGCCATCTGATGATTGTATTGCCGATTTAGAGGAAGACTGTTTCCCTGTGTTGGGGGGGTCTAGTTCATCTACTCCAGCAACTTCATCTTCAGCTGCAAATTCACCCAAAAGGTTGTGGCCACCTGCATCTAGAGCACCTGTGCAACGTCACCTTCCAAAGAGAATGAGCTCATCTCATCAGCCTGTTCTTCCCAACAAGAAGTGCAGCTCAGGTAATATGCTGCAAGCTGCTTTCATATTTGATGTACATTACATGTATGCATGGTTATATTTATCCTTAATACCTACTACCACAAACTCCTTACAAAGATGCAATACTGAAGAAATTTCAACATAAATCTGATAGCATATCTATTTTTATTTTTATTGACCTACAAGCAGCTGTACAGTTACACTTTTATGTCAATTTAGCGCATGTAAAGAAACATTGAAGCAAAATAAAGTAAATGTTTTTATGCATGATTGATTGAATTTGGTGTATAAAAATTATATGATGGCATTTGAATAGTTTGTGTAGAACACTTTTAGTTCCACATATTTTTGGAAAGATTTTTTATTTGTTCTTTATTTTAGTATTATTATAACATTACAATTGGCATTTGCATTGTCATATGCATACATTTGTGTTTCTGTAAATTATTTTGTACTTGACATTATATTAAGTGATATGTAATTACTCAACTGTTTTATTGTATGTTTATAAACACTCTCTCTATTATTTTATTTTTGCTTGTAATATTATTGAGCTTATATCTTATTTCTTTGATGAAATGTTCCTAAGGAGGGATTGCTTCACTCCAGCCACACTGTAGTTGAAGTTTTGTCTTAATTCCATTATATTTAAACTTTTACTACACAATTTTTAATCCCAACCACAACAAATCAACTTTAAATTTGGTATTACAAGATAAACAATGATAATCAAAACTATTGTTAAACAAAGTTGCTACTGTACAATTAGCTTACAATGAAATAAGATTAAATTTATTATGCAGTTCTAGGGCTTACTCCAGGGTGGAGGGAAGATACAGCCCAACCCATCAACTCATAATAATATTCTTTGATATTTTCACAAAACCAAAAATTTTGTGCACTCAGTTCTATTTACACTTATTATGTTTATGACAGGTACTATAAATGTTAAATTTATCAAAAGCTTCAGAGCATCATTTAAAATCATTTTTATGTATCATGTTTTGCTAAATGGTTTTACACAAAACATTATTGTTGTAGTTAAATTTTTGGGAAAATTCAAATTCTTGTTGTTGTTTAAGAAAGATTGAATTGGTTGTTAGAGAAGGCAATAATAGTTAAAATAAACAAAAAAATGCACCAAGCATTTGTTTTGAATCATTCTTCTCTTCTTAAATAACTGTCAATAACGACTCTCTTTACCCCCTGAAAAATAGATTATAGTATGCACTTGATTCTGTCACTGATATGATTTCTAATCATATCTCTAATTTAAAAAATAAATACTCTCACACTGAAACATTTTTTTTATATTTACAAACTTTTCAGCTTAATGAAGTAGTTAGTATTAACTAAAATCAAGTCTACTGTTATCCATGAACTATGAAGCATTACATGTTAAAAGTATTCATTACTGTCATCATACACTGACTTTGGAGGCAAGAAATCTTTCCCAAATGGTTGTAACATATTTGTTTACCTCTTTGATTTTTCATACAATGTCAATAATTAATATTCTTTTATATCTTTTTATAATATACCTCTCAATAGGTTTCATTAATTTTAATAAAATTGGTCATTAAAAGCAAGGACACACACCAAAGTGTAAATTAAAAAAAATACATTTGTTTTTAAACTGAATATGTATGTTTTACACTTTTATTTTGACTGTAATTATAGAATGTGTTTACAAATTATAGTAGAGGTTATGTGTGTTCTTTATATGTATTTATATATTTTATTTATACATGGTATTCATATTTTAAGTTCATTTCTTTTATAGTCCATTTTGGTATAATCTTCTATTCTCATAATTTTTTATATGTCTACTTTCATCTCTTTTTCTTACCAACCAGCTTTGCTCTGATAGCAGAGCACAGCCCATTCTAAGGAGTTGATATAGTAGTATTTGGGTGTGTTTTTGATCCAAAGATGTTTTCAAAATGTAACTCCTAATTTTTAGCACATTTAGTGATTTTCCTCGAGCAAGTCCAATTCCTATTTCTAAATAACAGCTATCACAGGCCTTGCAGACCACACATCAACTTCACAAGGTTCTATCCTTAGACTTCTTCCTCCAATCCCACTCCACACCTAACTCCTTAAGATATTTGGCCACATCATCTATCCATATTGTTCTGGGTCACCCTTTATTTCTTTGAGTGCCAGGTATGCCATGCCATCCATGACATCTCTCGATCATCTTTAAATTTGCAATCTGGCTCAATACCCTGCCCATATAATCCTGTTCAATCTCATTTTTTGTATTGTATCCAGTTACTCTATCAACTCATATTTTCCTTGTTCAAATTCCCTTAAGAATATTCATTTATATCCAAGTTATGAAAACTCATATACTCTCTCATGTATTTTGTTATTTATACTTATTTCACTTGGTGGAGGTTCATCTCCATTGAAACATTAATATAGTATTTTACATATGTTTTACCAATGTTATATTTATTTGTAAGTTAGGGATTGAGCATTATAACCCATATTCATTGGCTACTATAAAGGCTAGATCATCAACAAATTTTATAGCATCTAAATTAAAATTTTTATTTGTTAATATATGTACGCTCATTTTACCTTGAAAGGTAGAAGTTTTACTTGACATATTACATTATGAACCTATCTTATAATAGAAATGGGCGATATATCACTGACTGTGATTTTTTCACCGATACCATTTGATCACTGATACTCCCAGTTACTCGATCTCAAAAGTATCGGTGATTGAGATATCACTGATCGGAGATACTCGCAATACTCGAGCTACGGAGCTAGTATTGCTTCTTTTTCTAGACACTCGAATAAATACTCGCTTCACGGCCTTTGTTATTCTTTTATTTTTTATTTTCTACCAACTAATTGAGAATCGACCTTATTGACTGGCATGTTTTA
The DNA here is from genome assembly GCA_902141375.1 of Timema poppense. Classification (NCBI taxonomy): domain Eukaryota; kingdom Metazoa; phylum Arthropoda; class Insecta; order Phasmatodea; family Timematidae; genus Timema; species Timema poppense. Next base: position 24,160 of record CABFOV010004789.1, on the reverse strand, counting down.
CGTGTTATTTCTATTTAAAACACTTGATCTCTTAGAGCTCATTTATCAAAAACAGTATAAGATTGCTACGTAAAAATGACTTTAATAGTTTAAATGTTTCCTTCACATGAATTTTCAATACAAAACATTTGTTAAGAGCAAAATTCAAAAGCAAGCTTACTAAGCAAATCACATTTCGGATTCTTTTTAAAAGTAGGCTACGAAAAAAATCACATAACACAAATTACATAACATTTCACCATAAAATACTAAATAACATATTTTATTTCTCTATTTTTCAATTGTATTAAACTTCTTAAAACGCATACTTTTGTATTGACTGTACATTAGTCAGGCAACACGAAACCCGGAGATAGGTAGCTGTATGTCAATAATGTCAATGTCAGTGCCGGCTGCCGAGTGCCGACAGAAAGAGCTTATGTTAAGCCTTTAAGTATCGAATTCCATTGCAAGCCGCCAAACTTCCAAGTAATTGGTTCTCCTTTCATGTTCCAACCGACAACCGAATGATTATTTGAGTAAATACCCAGTACTCAGAAATACTCCATACTCCATACTCGATACTCGATTGTACGCGCCTACTCGGACAGCAGCTAAATACTAACAGTGAAAAATCACTGATATCGTAAAATCACTGTTTTTCCCATCTCTATCTTATAAGCTATACCATAGTGGAATAATGGTAAGATTGCTACATTTCAGGGTAAACAAAGAGAACATGTAGATTTGTCTTTTTTATTTGTGGTTTTCAGGAAGATAATAAAAAAGTATGGGTGAGAGGCCCCATCCTTGTTTGACTCCTAAATTAACTTATTTCTGAATAAATGGCTCATTTTTGCTTTTGACTGACACTGTATTTGTTTTATATAATGTTTATATATTTTGCACAACTTGTATGGTAAAACATTATCCAGCATCAATATCAACTAAGATGGGAGGGATTCAATCCCAACAAACAAAAACCAACCTTATCTCATGAATAAAGTAAAGGTTTTAATATAACTGAAAAGCATTATCTATAAATTCTTCTGAACTATAAATAAAATACAATAGATTTTAAAAATTAACTGACATTTTCTGATAAGTTTCTCATTGTTATTGCTTTAGGAATTTCATTGTGAAATATTCGCCTTAAAAAAAATTTTTAAAAACTTTTTTGTTGCTCACCGGTAATAGAGTTATAGTGTTTATATAATTACTTCTTTATTATTGACGTACATTGTGTGACCCAATTTCATCAGACTTATTCCCCAGTAATTGTCACAAATATTTTAGACAAATTTCAATAGACTTTACTCCCCGGTGACTATCACAATCTTTTAGAATACCTTTTTGAAAATTTGGAATTACCATTAATTGCACCCGACTTGTGAGTACCTCATCTCCTTCCTATAGTAATCTTACAAATCAAGGAAGTCTGAGATATTCTTGTTTGGGGCTTTATTGCTTTTCAGGTTCTTTAGTATCATATGGCTGTCATTGTCCTTTTTCGTTCTAAGATTGTCATCATTAGTAAAAATTAATTCAGTAAAACCATTAAATAACACCGAGTAAATAATGTAAATAGGCCATATATATATGTACATATATAGGCCATATAAAAATGATATGTATAATATATACAACAATAATAATACATAATATGTACAATATATATATATATATAATGAATATATATATATATATATATTCAGGACTGAGCACGCAGTCCTCCTCATGTTTAATGAGTGAAGAGGACTGCACGAAAGCCCTGGGTAGCAACAGAAATGCTTCAGAAATTGGAAAAAATAAGGAAATGTAAAAACGTCAACAAAGATGCATATGTGAGGTTTAACCACGGGTTAAGGAGAAAAATAGACAAGGAATAACTATATAGATAAGGTATGTGATGATATTATTGAAATCAAAGAATAGGAAGTATGAGCTCATGTACCAGAAATCAAAGGAACTAGTAAGGAAGGAAAAAAAAGGTGTGTGAAAATTAGCAATATTAAACCCTAAAGGTCAGATGGTGATAGATCATAAATAGGTTCTAACAATTTGGGAAAGCTATATAGAAGAACTGTACAATAAGAAAAATCGTCCAGGAAACCTAAAGATTGAAGCTGAAGAAGAGGTGGAGTAAGACAAAAAAGGACCCAGCAGTTTAAATAGTGAAGTGGAGAGAGCCATAAAGGACATGCAATGAAGTAAAGCTGTTGGAGATGATGATAAACCAGCTGACCTTCTGAAGGAATGGGGAAACAACGTATCAATGGCGCTGACAAACCTTATAAATAAGAATCTACGAAACAAGAGACTTTCTAGGCGTAACAATGGTGGCTCTAAAGAAGGAGCAAATCAAGAAATCCATTGACCACAGAACCATCAGTGTAATCATGTGGGAAAAATCGTGGCAAGAAAGTTCAACATGAGAATGGAACATAAAATATAAAGTGTGATTGAAGAAGACCAATTTGGATTCAGAAAAGGAAACTGAACCAAAGATTTCAACGGTATGCTGAGAATAATTTCAGAAAGAGTGCTGGAAGTAAAGGAAGTGGTCTATGTTGGTTTCATTGACTGGTTGAAAGCGTTTGATAGAGTGAAATGGAAGAAACTTATGGAAATAATCAAGAGGATCAGGATCAACTGGAGGGTCAGAAGGCTGATTTCAAACCTGTACATGGGACAGCGAGTGAAAGTGAGGCTAAATGGAGATACCAACAGTGTAGAGTTAGGAAGAGGAGTGAGACAGGTATGATGTTTGTCACTTAGTCTGTTCAACTTGTGTGGTGAGTGGGTGGTTAGGGAATCCCTAGAGGGGCATGGCAATTTCAGGATAGGAGGATATGTCATCAACAAAATAAAATATGCAGATGATTTAGCATTACTGGCTAGAAATAAAGAGGAGTTACAGGAAATGGAGTGGCTAGTTAAGATAGGAAGAAGATATGGCATGGAGATCAACATTGAGAAGTCAAAAGTGATGGTGATTTAAAAAAATGAAGAGAAGCTGAAAATCAAAATTGAAAACCATGATTTGGAAAATGTATAGAAGTGTAAGTACCTGGGAAGTCTGCCGAAAAGGGATGCCTACTGCACTAAAGAAATTAGGTCAAGGATCGCCATGGACAAGGAAGCTTTCAACAAGACGAGGTTCCTGCTGACTAGCAAGTTGAGTTTGGAACTTAGAAATAAACTGATCAAATGCTACATTTGGAACATCGCACTGTATGGAACAAAAACTTGGACTCCTTGGAATATGGAAAAGAAATAATTGGAGAGGTTTTAAATGTGGTGCTGGAGAAAACTTAAAAAAATCAGGTGGACATACAGGGTGACAAATGAAAAAGTCCCAAGAAGAGTGGGTGAGACGAGATCCATTTTGGATGTTATTCTTTGGCTCAAAGCAACCTGGATCGGACACATCCTTAGGATGAACTGTCTTCTGCACATTTTCATAAAAGGAAAGGTTGTGAGAAAGAGAAGCTTAGAAAGAAGGAAGATTCAAATACTAGATAACTTGAAGTATAGAAGAACATTCTGGGAGCTGAAGGAGGAAGCAGAGGACAGCGCATTGGAGTTCCAAGTTTCACTTACAAAAGGAATGGACCTATCGTAAGACAGAACACCTAATAGTAGTATATAATGGCATATATACACATATATGGCCTATTTATATTTATTTGGTTGTAGTTAATGGTTTTACTGAATTAATTTTTGCTATTGTTGACGATCATAGAATTAAAAAAGACAGTGACAGCCATATGTTATTTCAGAACCTGAAAAGCAATAAAGCTCCAAACAAGAATATCTCAGACTTCCTTGATTTTTAATCTTAGTATAGGAAGGAGATAAATTACTCACAAGTCGGGTGCAATTAACATTAATACCAGATTTTTTTTAAAGGTATTCTAAAATATTGGGATAATTACCGGGGAATAAGTCTATTGAAATTAGTCCAAAATATTTGGGATAATTACTAGGGAATAAGTCTGATTAAATTGGGCAACAATATGTACATCAATAATAAAAAAAATAGTTATATAAACCCTATGACTCCATTATCAGTGAGCAACAAAATAGTTTTCAAAAAGGCATATCATGGTAAGGCGGATATTTCACAATGAAATTCCTAATGCAAAAATAGTCTAACACTAAAAATAATAACCTTATTATTGACTAGGATAATAAAGGTTTTTCCTAGTATTTATAGCCTTCTAGTTAGCAAAGTAACGACACACAATGGGAAAGACCTTAAATTCCATTATATCCATTCCCTTACCTTCAACTTGGCAATAATAAGTCTTATGTATGTGGACGATTTTTACTTTCTCAAATAAAAAAAAAATCACGCTTTATCAAAAACCATACTTATGTATGACATAACACTTTTATTTAATAAATATAAACAAAAAGTTATATATATATAAATACACAATCTAAAATATTAATAAAATATACACTTTTGTTATTATTTTAAGAAACATAAAATGGAACATCGGTGCTGAAATGGCTTCAAAAGCTTAAGTGTTCTTTATGATGAACCTTACAATCTAAATCACCACATTCACTAAACCTATTCTTTGCTATAACTTAGTACTTATATTTATTAATGAATCATTTAAAATGAAAATAATAGAAACCATTATTCCACTATAACTTAGAGCTAATCATCTATATCATAAAAATATCACTTCAGTTCACCCTTATAAACTTAGCTAATATGAAACTAGGTTTTACCTGTCTCGGCTTTGCTCACAATAATTAATAAAATCTTTTAATCTTTTACTAAACTTTAAATAAAAAAAAATTAATAATTGATAACTTAAATAATATATATTTATTTTACTATGAAATATTATATGATATTATATAGTATATCTTATATACGAAAAGTTTAAACATTAGTATTGTAGAATTAATGTAAATTCAAAGGTTTGGAATAGTCCTATATGTTATTCCAGTACATACTTCACCAATGTACAAAGTTTCATTCGAATCGGTTCAGCAGTTTTGGCGTGATTGAGTAACAAACATCCAAACAGACAAACTTTCGCATTTATAATATTAGTAAGATGTCATATTAGTTCAAATATGATCTCACTATCTTAAATACTTTTATTGAACTCATATTGTTATTATACTTTTTATAATATCAATTCAGAAATTAACTCTTAATAGTAAATTTGAAATATCAATTAATAAGAAACTTAACAAGATCCCAATAATAATAAAGATGTAATAAAGAAATAGCTCATTAAAAATCATTAACTTTTTTTACATCCATTACTGTTGTCGGCCTGTGACCTGGGTCAGTTTTGTATTCCAGCCATCCATATATTTTCCACTACCGGCCTACTAGGCCTGTCTTAACTTCATATGTCTTATAAACTAAATTTTGACTAGGACAGCCACAACATCCAGTCCCCAGCTGTTAATTTATCACTGTGAAAGTGTAAACCCACATTTCACCATTAATATATTTTCTGTCCATGCCAGGAATCGAACTCAGGACCCTTAACTCAGTAGACAGACATGCTACCAACTGAGCTAGGTGTCAGGTCATTTACTAATGTCACTTGCCCAAATTTAATATTTTATACACCAAGCTTTTTTACACCATTTCAGGGCGAGTTGGAAGTAATGCTTTCATTAGTTATATCACGTGGAATTCGTGAATTTATTATCTTGTGTATAGTTTTGTTATTTTCAACATCAATACATGTGGCTTGAGATAATTTATATACACTAACACATTATTACATTTTAAGGCAAATTTCTCATTTATATTCTCATCAAATATACTATTCATTCATTCTCTTGCACATCATATTTCAAATATTTATGATGCAAAACTTTCTTAATTATTTAAATTAAATATCAAAGATATATTTCAGCTTAGTTCAAAGTGTACATACAAACATAAATGAAAGTTTGAATTTATTGTATTCATTTAGTATAGTGGATATGATTTTGAAATTTCATCAGATTTGTAAAATACATACTTTAGCTTTTGTTGATTTCATGCTCTTTTTTTTTTCTTGCATGTTTTTTCTTTTATTTTTCCTTTCCTCAGTAGCTGGCAGTGATGACTGTGTAGAAGGGAGTTCAGGAAGCTTACGCCGTGCATGCTCACTGAGCGACATAGCAAATCCCACTCCACGCCGTATCTTGCACGACACTCTAGCCAAAGGTATTCATTTAACCATTTGTTTCCATTTTAAACGTTTTTCTTTGGGTGTCTTTAGAATTTCCATAAAATAATATTTATTAATCAAATTAGATAATTATAAATTTTATTTCGTGCCATTTTTAGCCATGTTTCTTGATAATAGGTGTTTTGTTTTGAAACTATATTATGTCCTCCTTACACATTAAAACATAGTAATACATTAATACAGGTTATACAAGTTATTTTAAAGGTCTACAATAGTGTTTTTATATTTCTTTAAGTATCTCAACTATGATTTTATTTCCTCTAAAAGCTGTTTTAAACTGATGAAATTAGATTTGTATAATTTTCCAAACCTATTTACTCTCTCTCTATATATAAACACAATTGCTCTATACTGACAATAACTGTGTTTGGATTTTTATATTTGAATATTTCAACAAAATTACCTTGATATTCTCAAAAATATTAAATTATTACTACACATAAAATTTACATTTTTATTAGCACTTTGTTTTTATCTATTTACCCTCCTTTGTTAAGATTTTAAATTTATTTCAAAATAATGGTTTTTTTTCACTTTGCTTTGCCACCATATTGTGGTGTCATTGTTTTTAAACTTTTCTTCCCTTAAGACAGTTTTACATGGATATATCAGTGTACACATGCCCAAGCAAGACCGATTGTATTGGTCATTTTAACTAAAGTTTCATCTAGTTCTTAAACACAAACAAACATCCCTGACCATCACTTCCATCATTATTTACTTTCACAGCATGAAATGGTGCATGCATGTATACTGCGGCCAAAAGATAATTGCTTTAAAAATGATCAGAGGTCAGCAAAATAAAGATTAGGAAGCACACTCAACTTGTCAAAATGGTTTAGTTTAATTTTCCATCAATGAGATAGTCAGTTTACTTTCGAAACTCTAGCCAGACATACTGAGGGTGTTTTTGCTAAATGGCTTTATACTCTTTCTTCATCCAAATGAGGGTATTTTTTAATCTGAAATTCTTAAATTCAACAATCTGGGTGGTTTGACACACAACAAATATAATTTATATTTGGCTTTCTAATATCCATCCAGACTATTTGCATACTAATATATTTAAAAAAGGAATACGGAAGATAGGACATGGAGGAAGGTTATCCACATTTGCGTGAATTCAGGTGAAATTCCTATAATTCACTTTCAGGGTGTCCAGCGACCTGGAAAACCTGGAAAACAGGGAATTGTCAGTGAATTTGCTTGATCAGGGAAAAGTCAGGGAATTTTATTAAATTTCTGGAAATTCTACATTTTGTCTATATAAAGCCTCATATTTTGATTCACAATAGTCAAAACAACACTTTTCTTCCAATTAATACCCACCTGGAATCACTTTCACACCATTGTCCCTGTTTATCAGACTAATATCACTTCTCAAGGTCAACAAGTAAGTTTTGTGTCTTTCCACCTTTCTGCCACTTGTCTTTAGCCAAAGTTGAGTCACATTTTAAGTAGAAGGAACTAAGAATGACTCTGTCCCACAACATCTTAAATCGTTCTTGCTTGAGGCGTTCTTTTAATGACTCAATACAATTTTACTGAAATCTATTTTTAACTTGAAATAGTCCATTTTCCCGCAGGCAGAAATTGTTTAATCCTTTTGTTGAGTGACACAACTTCAGAATGTGTATGTATCTAGAAAAAAAACCACCCTATTTAATCTGTGATCTTAAAAAATTATTTTCCTAATATACATAATATCGATAAATAGTGGTCTGGGAAAAAATAAATTGGATCTGGAAAACCTGGAAAAGTCAGGGAATTTAAAAATACAGTTTGGCTGGACACCCTGTTTATCTACCAAGGCGTCACTCTTTTAGTACACCCAGACTACTGAGGGCAGGGAGATCGAGGTTCGAATCCCTGCTGGATGTACTGGGGGTGATTTTTCTTAAATGGTTTTAAACTCTCTCTCCACAAAATTTAAACCTTCCTCATCACTAAGACACTAGTGCAATTAATTTATATGTGTATAATCCGAATGGGTGGGGAAATGAGGTGACAAAAAAATTAAACTTATGTCATGATGAATGTTTTAAAATTGTGTCATATAGTGAAACAAATCAAAATAAAAACGACAAACGCGCTATTTATATTTAATTAATTATCTCAAATTTTTTCAAAATAACTGTTAATCTGCAGTTTACTTCTTTTTCATCTTTTTGAGGGCATATGCGTTGACTTGGTTGTTTTTGAAAATTTGATTTGGTCACCTATAGTAAGATGATATCTCATGGAATCGAGAGTGTTTAAACAATTTTAAGTTGTGCCGAACACGCAGCGCAGAGCACGCTGATATCATGTAATTGGTTCAGAGCTCGTCACGTGACCTTATTTCCGCTCTGCTTCGGTTTTTCGTCTGACGTGTGAATTGACAGTACATGTCACACTGAATGTGTTATATCTATCTGCGGCAAGTCAACATTTTATTCATACCGCCTTACATTGAATAAATATTCTTGTACCTTATTCAATTCTTTCTGGTTGGACACCTTAGCCTAGTAGGTAGCATTACTGAGTTATAGCTCCTGGGTTTGATTCTGGGTATTGCCGAAAACTTATGATTGGTGAAATGTTCCTTTCCCCTTTAACACTGATGAATTAACGCTTGGAATCTGGGCGTTGTGTCTGTTCTAGATTTGTTAGTTTATAAGTTGTGTGCTGATATAGTCATTCATTTCAGAAAGTGCATGTTAAATACCTAAAATATATATGTTACACTATGGTACAGTAAGTAGCCCCATGGGTTCTTTGGTGCTGACTGACTGCTCACAGCTGACTTCTGACAGTCACCATTTAGGTATATACCTATATCATATGGTTCGGCGTAGGGATACATAATTTGGTCTGGTAACTTTTCAAAGCCATCAGCTGTCAGTCAGCACCAAAGAAGTAATGGGGCTACTGTAGAAACATACAAGCTAATTTTGCTACCCTTCAAGTTAAACAAAGTTTACAGCACTAGATGTGGAATACTTTTTTTTTTTACCAAACCTCGATGTTTGATCTATTCAAATATGCCGGTATACTATTTCGTGTCGTGGATTGTTTCCAGGGTAAGCAGAGTTAGTTAAAATTGTATTTGGAATACCTCTAATGTTTTAACCTTGTGTTAAATCCCTATATTACTTTTGGTGGACCTTGTACATGTGTGTCATTGTGTTATTATCGACTTCTAATGAAAAGAGAATAGCAGAGACTAGTTACATACGCCACCGCGGCACACACTTAATTGATTGTCAGACTGCAAATATTTTAGACTCCACGGTTTTATTTACGTTCAGAGGACCAGATTTAAAAAAAACTCTACTAACAACTAAGTTGAACTTTTTGATTTGGAAAAAAATTATTTAGTCTTTAATACTTTTCTGTTGTTTAGAGTTTAAAATCAGAGGAATTACTGAGGGAATTCAAATTAGATTAATTGTTTCCGTTTGTTACTAGGGATATGTTACCGGAAGAACCCCATACTCCACTTACACCCAAATTATAATATTCGGTAACAATTTATTCAGTTTCTACAGGATCACGAAAGTCACTAATTGCAATAAAGATCGCGGGATTCTCTGAAATGTCACTAATTTTCAATATTTTTGCCATAAAGTCACGAACATATATATATTAATTTCACGCGAGTCGTAACGCGGACGCGTTGAAAGTCATGATGTCATGTGCTAGCTGCAAGCTGCATGATTGTTTTTATCGTGATACTAAGGACAAGGTTAACATTCGCTATCTAGTAAAAGATAAATGTTTCCTGTGGGTGCATTATGGCTTATGCATTATACAATGTTCGGCTGCTTATTGAAGAAATTTTGAGGTAAAAAAGTCACTAACTTTTATTTCTCCAACTCAGTAGACACCCTCTTCTAAGGAATTAACACATTATCTGACAGCTAGAAAAAAAGGTTATCATGCTTAAACGTATTTATACATAAAGTCATATGATTTGCAGCTGCTACTTTTGATATATATACTATCCTCGACGGTCGCTTCTTCTAAATTCATTCTTATCTTTAAAACATTCGAGTAATTATTAAATAATCATCTAACCCAAACGATTAGTCCCACGGGGTGCTAACATAATTATTCAAATAATATAATAAAATGTTATCAATGTAGACATAAAAAATATGCTCGTATCTTTTAGAAGACTCTACCAATGAAAACTGGGTTGAATATAGTAATTTTTTGACTAATCAAGAAAAGTCTCTTTTTAAGACAGTTCGTCTAAAAGTTAAGTTTGTAAATAGTATGCTGATGTTACCCTGTATCTAAATTAGGGTGGCCAGATTTAAAAAAAATTAAATAAAATGACAGTTTGACTTTTACCTAACTTAAAAAAAGGGGGTGGGGACAAAAACAGTGCTCATGTGGTTCGTTCTACTTAAAAATTCAATAATACGCGATTAATATATCTATCATATTTGAACAAGTTATTTTCCACTTGGAATATAGAACTGGAGTGTATTATAATGTTTCAGCATTATCTCTAAATTAGAATAGTATTTCAGATAAATATAGTTTTCAAAATGTATTCAATTCAAGTGTATTGTAGAGTATAATCATTTACATTGTCTTATGTCATGTCATAGTAACTTAGAGAAATAAAACTTTACCGGTGGACTGAGAGCTGTACTACACTGTACGAACACAAAACATCATCTTTGCCTCTTGTTATTAATCTAAACAGCTGATGCAGCAGTGCTACCACACGTTGAAGCATCACTCAGACTGTCAAATCTCGACTTAGGAGTGCGTTCACATTAGTTGACTATTAATTTTTAAAAAAGGCCGCCTCGGTGGTGTGGCGCGCTAGTTTCGTGTTTAGCTAAACTTCAGAGGACGGGGCGATCGATCTTTGAATATCGCTCGGGTGTGAACTGGGTTCCTAAATGGTTTTCCACTCTCCTTCCACGCAAATATGAGTTCACTACCTCTATATTCAACCTACGCAATTCCTAACCCATCATTGTATTTAGTACTTAAGCGTATAACCCTAGCAGGTAGGGTACGCTGCTAAATTTAATTAATCAAATAAAAAGGGACAATTTAGCGTCCAATTCAAGTTTCATAGGGACAACGGGACCACAGTAAAAATAAGTGATAATCCCGATAAGAACGGGACGTCTTGTCACCTTAGTCTATATACTACAAGATATTAATACCCAAATATAAAGGTTGCCGATGGTCACCGTATTGCAACAGCGTGTACACACGCCCTTGCTGGGGAGGGCGCGAACCAGAGATCTGTTTTCCCGCCAACCGACCGGGCCTTGTGACGTCACTACTGGGTGTATGCCCTCGCTAGTGACGTCGTGCGCGCGCGGTGAGTGGGGGGGATATATAGCGCTCTCTCTCTCTCGCTCCTTATTTCCCGCCAAGCGGACTTCGTGCTTGGGAGCAGGCGGAACGTGGACACTGCGCGGTTCCATACAGTAAGGACATGCTCCACATCCTCCGTCATTCCCCCTAGGACATAATGTTTTGGAATTGGTCGAGCAGGGACGCACGATAGAACGGCGACAAATGTTGAGAGAGGTCCGATAATTTAGCTCTGTCGTCAGAACATAGCTATATATATATATATATATATAAACGCTATGGTACAGAACAATTTTCATAGAGATACCCTTAATACAAGTAAAAACTTTTTTAAGCTAAAATTGATAACATTTTACTATATTATTACTGTTATTTTCAACAGGTCCAGCGACATAGAAAAGTCGGAATTTGGTTGGTCAGGGAAAAGTCAGAAAATATGATCAAATTTCTGGAAATTTTCATACATTCACTAAAAAGAATATGTAACTTTTATTTACAATAGTAAAGATAATATTTAACATTTCTGTTCCAATTAATACACACCATAAATCTTTTAACACAGTTAAGTACAAGGCCGTAGTCGGGGGGAGGAGTTCCAAACCACCCTATCCCCGAAATTTTATGAACAAAATATATATGGCTTTATTTATGGTTCAAACAATATCAAAATTAGGGGGCTGTGTTACCATAAAAAGCGCACTTCAGAGAGCCTTCTAGAGGTGTTTAATGTTTAGAAGTTTTTCCACCCAAGTCAACATGTGATTCTCGTGACTTCTTTCCGTCCCTCCAGCGCACTTTAGACAAAGTAGAGTCATGGTTATGCGCGTGCCTGAGAAGTCTAAAATGTCATAGGAAAAGGAAACTAAATTAATAACGTGTCTCACAACATTTTAAAACTATTTGTGGAAGGCGATCACTTAATTTCTCGATGTGATATTACTAAAATAAAAATTTGATCTCACCACGTCCATCTCTTTAGGATGAAATTCTTTAACCTCTTCATAGAGTGACATATTTCAGAATTTAGATATATCTAACAATTGAGACGCGTTACAGACGTTTAAAAATCCTACCGATGACCTGGTGGTCTAGGCGTAAGGTGTCGGACTTCTGTGCTGGGGTCCGGGGTTCAATCCTCGGTCTC
>CABFOV010004789.1:0-11417 GCA_902141375.1 Timema poppense | reverse complement strand
CTTCCTTCACCTCTGACAAGACGTGTATTAATCACAACTTGTGAATGTGGGGAATACCAGGCCTCCACCGTGGTTAGGATCCCACGTTAAACTGTAGGTCCTCCATTTCATCTCAATCACCCTACCATTACACATTAGAGTAAGTGTGTATAACTCGAACGGGTAGTAAGACGTGGTGCTAATAATAATAATAATAATAATAAAATCCTACATTATTTAAGAAGTTGTTTGATGTTTTTTATCTTTTAAAAAATGTTAGCGAAAATTATCAGCAGGTTTCTGAACATTTAAAAGGTTTATATTTTGAGTTTAAAAGTTTTAAAACGACGCTTGTTGTGAAAATGTGTACTTCTGAGATTAGATTAAAATATTACAAACCTAGCTCTTGTCTTCCTCTATCAAGTAAAGTAATGTGTTGAGTATTTTAAGGTGTTTTATGTAAGTAATTACACGTGTTTTTAAAACTCTTTAAACTTTAATTTAAATTCTTTAACTGGTGAAAACTTTCGCCTACATTTTTGTTGAAAACGATATTTAAAAAATATCAAACCCCTTCATAAATAATTTGAGATATCTTACTTTTCTACACAATTCAATTAAGGTCCTTTCTCTAATTGGACTGCAGCACTTTTATCAATAAGTGTCTCTTAAGGTGGAAGAGAAGGGGACGCAAGTAAAGGTAAATGTTTTTACAGTTTTTATGGCAAAATATTTTTTTGACCCCAAAAAATAAAAAATTACTCCATTACAAACATGTAGTTTAATTTTCTCTACATGGTGACCCAAAAATTTCTTGAATATCTGTCAAGGATGTTCTGGAATTTATTGACTTTTCCTCTTTATTTAAAAAGTTTGTTAGATATCACCATGCTCACGACAGATATTCAGAAACTGTTTATATCACCATTTGAAGAAAATTAAACTATTTGTTTGTACTGAAGCAGTATTTTATTTATTTTGGCCAAAAAAAATTTGTTGCCATAAAAACTGCCAAAAGACTGGCCTTTTCTCGCATCCCGTTCCATCCCACCTTAAATAACTATTTTGATTTTTTTCTGCGCGTCCTGGTTTCTGTATAGGCTACACGCATGTAACTACATTAAAGGTGGATGGGGGCTAAAGTTAGAACTTAGAAGTCATCTACCCGCATTTGTAGGTAGGGAGAGTGGTTAATAATTTTGAGTAAAAACCTTTACATCCGACCGGGATTCGATACCCAGCCTCTGACGATTTTGTCCACTTGCCTCACCGCCGTGGGTATGGCTACTGATCCCCCATCCTCTAGCCCAGCTGAACACACAACGAACTCTGGCTTGTACCGGTGGGCACGTGGACAAAGGCGTCGGTCTTGTCCTGTGCTAGGTCGGGCCTCGAGTCCCAGTCAGGTGTACAGAGGGTAGTGTTTTCTTAGACGGTTTCGCACTCTCACCCAACGCAAATATAGGTGGTCCTTAATTTATTATAAATTCCACCTTCCTCATCCTTAGCCTATTAGTATAAATAAATCTGTATCACTCAGACGGATAGCAAGAATCGTATACAATTTAGTTACCCTTTTAATCTGTTTTAAATTTGGTGATACGAGTAAAAATACATCTACAGTCCTATAAGAGAGACAAGTAAACTACAGACTAATTTTTTGCGTTCAACGTTGATAACACCCGCTTAGGTGGCTGCATGGTCTAAGGCGTCACTCTCGTGTTAGGATAGACCGCTGACGATAGGGAGATCGGAGTTCTAATCTAATCCCGGTTAAGGGTGTACTGAGGTTGGCTTTCCACTCCCCCCTCCCTTTCACGCAAATATAAGTACACCTGCTTTAAATATAGCATTCCTAATCACTAAAACCCATAGCGTAATTAGTACATAAGCGTATAGCCTAAACAGGTAGTAAGACGTGCTGCTAAGGAAAAGGAAAAAAGTTATTTTATTAATAGCGATGATGTATATAAAAAGTGGTATGTGCAGATCACATATCCCGAGCGTATGGATATCTGAAATTAGATCTAGTGACTTCTAGCTGTCAGATAGGCCCCCGTCTATGAAAATGGGACTGTACTCGTCTTAGTCAGCGGTTATTCGTTCGTGAAGCGTTCATTACCCTCTTTAACCGCGCAGGACTCCCAAAAAACTTTGTGTGTAGGATGCGGTCTGGAACGGCCTTGTATATTTTCACGTTGGCGAAACCTTAAGCTCTAGCATCGGCTCCACCTGCACATACACGATATGTCGAGATCAAGTGGGTTGTAAACAGATTATATAGTTGCTTGGTGATATATTACTGTTTAGCCACAAGAGACCTTCAAATAAAGGTCCGCACCGACTTTAAAGGTGCTCCGCCATTTTGAATTTTTTTTTTCGTTGGTTAAATATTTTTTAGAAATCTTTTTGAATTTTTCCCGACGGTTACAGGCTAGAGGCTATAAGTTTGCTCCAAATTTCGAGTCTCCAGCTCACCTGGTGAGTGAGTCAGTCATGTGACTTTATAGTTGTATAGCTCTTACCCGTCGCGACTACGCCCGCAATAATTGATAAAATCTTTTAATTTTAACTATAACTGTTTTGGTCATAAATCAAACTTGATTTTTTCCAAATATCTATGCGTTTTTCTCAATTATCTAAATAATTTTGCCGTATTTTAATTTTCACTTTTAAATATTTCGTAATAAAAAAATGTTTTAATTAAGTTATCAGTTATAACTTTTTTTAAAATTTTTACCTTCATAATTAGCCAAATAAATAAATGAAATATTTTTTTCAAACTACATAGCTAAAATCACATTTATTATTTATTAGTAGGAAACTATGTCACACTAATTACTATTTACTTTAATTAGAAAATATTAAATCACAAATTCTTAAATAACATTTCAATCACATTATAGTCATATATTTATTATTATTTAAAATCAAAGGTTGGGAATAGTCCTATTTGTTATTCCAGGACATACTCTACCAACTTACAAAGTTTCATTCGAATCCGTTCGGCTGTTTTGGCGTGATTGAGTAAGAAACATCCAAACACACAAACTTTCGCATTTATAATATTAGTAAGTTAATGTAAAGATAAAATATATTACTCATGTGAAGATTTTCCCGGGTATCTTCTATTGAATGATGCCTCACCCCCCCCCCCCCTCTCCCTTAAACTATTTCGAGTATAAGTTGTTGTCGAATTGAGCTAACTCTGATTTAACGATGTTACCTACTTGGTGAATGCGAAGAAATTCGGCGCATCGCACGTTTAACAAAAGTCAGACTCGTCTACAGTCGATCCACGGTTGGAGTGGGGTTAACTGACAGCAAGTAGAACATTTTTTATTACAAACATTGATTGAAAATCACAAATGTTAACCAATGTGGAAATAATAATAAATATTATACCATGATTTTGATAGGAAGCCCATTATAGTGGGCTTTTATCCTACTATAGTATTGTTATGTAGTAGGATTCTGGTACAAAATAAGTCATTTGCGTGGAATGAAAGAGGAAAACCATCTTAAGAAAAACCACCCTCAATAGACCAGAACGGGATTCGAACCTCGGCCTCTTAATCAACAGGTCAAGCTAACACGGGAGTGACTCCTTAGACCATTCGAGCATTGAAGTGGATATTAGCATAATTAGTATGTGTATAATCCGAACCGGTAGTAAGACATGCTAATAAAAAACCATTGACAACAATACTTTATTGCTACTTTTATTTTATAGTTATCGATAATAACTATGAAGAGTGACAGTTATAGATCACATGGCTTGATTTATAAATATATTTAAAATTGTTTTATAAAATATAGCGGTCAAAAATTTTGCTTCCTATCTAAATTGGACATTATCAAATGTGTGGTTTAAGTAAATATCACCCCTATAATTACACTAAATATCCCTTAGAAAGTACCCTACCCATGACGACATTGGAAGATTATATGGGTGCCAAAAGTGATCACCAACCCGAGGTCAGAAATAGGCGCTCTTGCGATGGGAAAAGGGAAGTAGTCCGATTCGAATTCGTCCAAGTCAAAGTTACATCAGGCGTTATTTCATACCAGAATCCTTCTACATAGTAGTATTTTGGTAGGATAAAGGGCCTTCCAGAACGGTAGTAGGAACAAGGAAGTCCGTTCTTAAAGGCCTTATTTCTTACCAGTATCCTAAGCTGCATCATGGCATTATGGTAGGATAAAATGCCTTCCAGAACAGTAGGAATAGGAAGTCCGTTCTCTTAAAGGCCTTGTTTCGTACCAGAATCCTAAGCTGCATGGTCACAGGCAATTCCTTCTCTGTGTGCATGGTGGTATTATGGTATTATAAAATGCCTTCCAGAACAGTAGGAATAGGAAGTCCGTTCTCTTAAAGGCCTTGTTTCGTAACAGAATCCTAAGCTGCATGGTCACAGACAATTCCTTCTCTGTGTGCATGGTGGTATTATGGTATTATAAAATGCCTTCCAGAACAGTGGGAACAGGAAGTCCGTTCTCTTAAAGGCCTTGTTTCGTACCAGAATCCTAAGCTGCGTTGTGGTATTATGGTAGGTTAAACGCCTTCCAGAACGGGTTTACTATCAACATCATGGTATAATTTTAATTGCTATTTACTCTAGTGTTAGTTGCGGCGGTCTGGTGTTGTCATGAACCTCTACCCAGCCAGTCCTTGACTTTGTGGCTACCTCGACGTACCGGAAGTTGTACATTGGGAGCCAAATTGCGTGCTTGGGGGAGGGGCGGGGGAGGGTAAATAACCACATGTTGCTTCCAAAGGTTTTCCGATAATTATCTACGTCAAGTAAAAGGGGGATGGGGGAGGGAGGGTGAATATTATTACATGTTTAAACCAATGTCAATTCCTAAAAAGAATAAGAATGGACTCTTCGATTTAAAATTAGATAATTTTATTATTTCACCTGGTATATAAGTCGGTTCAGAAAGTAGACGTTAAATTTAACTTAAAAAAATCCTGGTATTGATTTTTAAGCTGAATTCATACATAATCTTGATTCACACATTCGCCGAAAATAGAAAGTTGAATATCTGCCTCTGTGGCCATACAATTCTCACGCTTTATGTTGATCCATAATGCATTGCAATGCTAACTTAAAACAGCTGATTATCAACATACAGTCGGATATCCATATGTCGAAACATCGTCAGGAAAATTTTCGGCACTACGTAATGTGTTAAAAAAAACTCGGCCAAACTTTTGATATAGAAGGCTTAGGGGGATGAACCTGATATATAGGGGTGGAATGCTTTTGGAAAGAGGTGAGTGGCGAGTGGAGACACCCCGCTAGGCGACTTAAATCGGCGTGAAATGACCTTGACTAAACATTGCCTTCTTCCTCATGCGACATCTCCATTCTTTTATTTTTTTCACTTGTTTTTTCTTATACCATCGTCATTACGAAGGGAAAATTCCAAATCGTCGTGAAAAAAAATCTTTATATAGATTTTTTCGATGTATAGAAACAGTTTTTCTATGTAATGTCAAGGGGATTCACCAAAACTTCGATATATGGAAAGGTCCCGCTTTATTTTATTTTCTAGTGGATATACATTATAGCTTAGATCATTCTCCCGATGTATTTTTTCAAATTATAATGCTGTGTCATGGCACAATCCAACACAACGATAAGCATACTTTCCATTAACGGGTAATTTCAAATCTCGCTACAAAGGCCAACAAAGCTGTCTGTTAGCTTCTGGCTGTAGAGCGCATGCGTTGTCAATTGCGCATGCACACTGTTTTGAGATGGTTGGTTCTGAGATTTGATTGTTTCTCCTGTGCCGAACATCTCAGGCAGAGCGGACGAAGTAAATGTGTTGAACTTTAACAGAACAGATCGCGCCGATGAGGCGGTAATCTTGTGATTGGCTTGAGCTCGTCACGTGATCACGTTTCTGTTTTGCGCTAGTTTTTCGACGGACGTGTGAACTCACAGTAAAGCTCATGTGTTTGTTTTAGGGAAACGATAGTATATTGAGAATATAACAAGCTGGCTATCAATGCGCCCGATCATTATCGAACTCTGGGTCTCACGATTCGGGGTAAGGACTGACGTGATATCACAGCCTGGCGTGAACGATAAGAGATCGTTTATAAACGCCTCTTTACACGAAATGTCGTTTTATTATCTGAATGTCTTTATTGACATGTCCTACTTACTCGAGTGCACAATTCCAAACCACACAATGTGCAATGTTCCCCTCCCCCCCTTTTTTTGTCACTAGATGATTTAAAATATAGTAACATAACCTTTGCAAGGGAAAATTAAGGGATTTTTCAAAGTCCGTGTAAAAATTTTAAAATCGGCATTAATTTTTTCAAAACTTTTTTTTAGCACCGCGTCTTTCTAACCGTTTGGGTTGTATACCTATGTTCTTATTACACTAATGGTTTAGGGACTAGGAAAGTTTATATTATATGAAGTGCACCCGCGTTTGCGTGTAATAAGAGTGAAAACTATTTAGGGAAAAAAACCTCAGTGCACCCGACCGTGATCGAACCCCGACCTCCTTGTTTTCGGCAGTCTAGTCCAACACGAGAGTAGCGCGTTAGATCACGCGACCATTGAAGCGGGTGAGAACTTTAATTATTCGTGTGTGTAGGGGCCTTAACATGAGGGACTCACTTCAGAAGTGGACAAGAGACATAAAACCATTGAAAAAAGTTAATGTAAACATGTGTCCCATTTGATCTTGCTTCTGAGCTATAAGTCTTGTTTGTACTCCCTGTAATGTTAAGCAGCTCCACATTACTGAAATTCTCAAAATTGCCATCGGCCTCACTGCAAGCCTGCGACTTTTATCCTTGGGGCTTGACAGCTAAGCGCAGTCGGTACACTGTCCTTCTATTAAGCTAAGGGTCCCGGCTTATCTAGTCGGCTCGGGTGAAATGTGAGTTCTTCCTTTCACGGGGATGGCCATCCGCTTCGGTCGCCTCGAGATCTAACGCGCTACTCTAGTGTTGGACTAGACCGCCTACGATGGGGAGAGTAGGGTTCGATCCCAGTCGGGTGCACTGAGTTTTTTTTTTACTAAATGGTTTTCCACTCTCCCTCCACCCATATGGAGGTGCAGTTCCTCTAAACTAAACTTCCATAAGCCCTAACACATTAGTGTGATTAGTACATAGGCGTATAACCCGAACGGGTAGTATGAAGCAGTGTCAAAAGAAAGTACTAATGGCCGGGGAACTAGAGGATATCTATTCTAGACTTAAGTTAGTTTTTAAGTCGTGCCCTAATATAATCCAAGTTGGTTCATAAAGTGCGCATTAATTACCTAAAATAAAGGAATAAAACTTGATGGCATTCCGCGTATCCCTGGGCAACGTGTACCACAGTTTGGTAAACACTTCTAAAGATGAAAATATATATATAGGCCTATGTTTTAAAATCTTCCCATCAAGGGACAAAATGTGCCGTTTATTAGTTTCTTGACAATACACTCAATTTTTTTTTTCTTATTTAGTTCTCTTTTAATCATCGTGAATGGCATGAAAGAAAACTTTTTTCCAAGGATATTTTTCAGGCAATGTCATGGATGTCTTCGCGAGTCACCGTCTAATCATTCATGTGACGAGATAACAAAGTCGATTCGCGACTTGGAGTGGTGATAACCGATAGCTAGTACCAGATCTACTCTCATGTATCCATTCGCCAAACCGTATGATCTGCTAGAGTATAACATGTTGAGTTGGCACTTTTTTGCATTTAGAACTTTCTCAACAAACCCCTTTGTTTTTAATTGTGTTTTTCTTTGAACTGTTTTTACATGATTGAACTTAAGGTGGTGATGCGAAGATCGCGAGGAAAAGACCCATGGAAAAAAAAAGTTGGGCAAAATAAATCAAATATTGCTTCCAAATAAACATAGGAATAGCGGCATTAATTAGATGATAAACTTTTTAAATGAAGAGAGATAAATTGTAATTAAATTACAGTAGGTCTACATCCTTGGCAGATATTCAAGAACTACTGTTGAAATCACCGTGGGAAGAAAATTAAACTCTGTTTGTAATGAAGCAATATTTGACTTTATTTTGGCAATATATATAAAGCTGCTAAAACGTCGCCCTTCTATCGTGTTCCATTCATCCCCACCCTAAAGACAGTATAATTATAATATAATATTTTTGAATCAATCGCTTGTATAGTAAAATATATTCCAGACGATTTTCTTTTTCTATTAAAATGAAACAGCTATTTTTGCAGCTATCCTCAATATAACGTTAACATATACATTCCAATTTTCATAGCAGTGCAACTAGAAAAGTTACTAAATCTACTTCCACGTATTCATACGTCAAGTCATGTAATCTGCAGCGGTCATTTTTTATACATAACCTTAACAATATAGAAAAATACTATCAATTTTGGCCCCTTAAGGACCTTTTCTATGAAAATTGGACNGGGGGGGGGGATATAGTAAAATAATACCCGACAAAACATATACGAAAACAACGCAGGACGTGACACGAAAAGTATCGTGTCTGTGTCTGGCATGACCTCATGAAATGAGGGAGGGGGGGGCTTTCGTTATAAAAAAAACTCGTCACGCCTCGGTGTATTGCATTGCTTTGCGCACATCACATTTTGCTGGCTAGAGGTGAAAGTTTTCTGGTTGATTTTCAATAGGGAAAATTTGTTTTTAGTGGCAGATTTCAGCCTTTTATTTAGGTGGGGAGGCTCCTAGAGCCTACTAGATGATGGACTAGATACACTCTTCGTTTACAATGAAGGATGGCAAGTCCGCCTTGCACGTTTCCACTATGGCACAGCTGATAATATAGGTCCATAGACCATAGTGTAGTACGTCAAGGTGAAACTGCTACAGTGATACATTTCAGGTTATGCGGAGTGTACACAAAGCATTAAAATAGTGTCTCTTTTTTTTGTATGTCATTTTTTCACCGCGTCTAAGTACCCGTTGGAAATTGTTTTAGTCTATTTTATTAACTGTCAAACAGGTTTATTCTTCACCAATTCTCACTATCTCTGGGTAAACATGGATTACATTCTATTTATGGATATTTACCGTTTCTGTGACAAATGTGACTTTACATAAGTGGGACTAAGGACGGGACTAGGCTATCAGTCATTTCCCCCGTTTGACATAATCTGCTTATATATTCGCGTACAGTCAGTCTTTGCCTGACGCGGTTATTTTGTTCCCGCGCAAGTTTAAAATCCGCATAAGTCGAATGTTGCTTAAATACGATGTATATATAAAACATATAAACCATATATATATGGTTTATATGTTCGTTTCAATGGGTAACTAAGGCTAAGGAATCATCCATAAACAACGTAGTGCTTTTTTTTTCCGCCTGGCCTTCTCCATATAACACCATGGCTACATTAACCCTCCAACCCCGCGCAAACTATGCCACTAAGTTTCTTTTCGCATTAAGAGTGAGTATCTTTATTTCATTAGGAAGCTTTTGTGACACTAAAAGAGGTACTCATATTTTAAATCTATATGATCGTTTACTATCGATGAAAACATAAAAAAATGTTTTTTCAACATCATAAAATGTAACACAGCATGTAGATTTTAGAGCTCCCCCTTACACCCTTCCCTTCTCAACAGGGTTGCATGGTTTATGGGTGACCCCTAAATAGGTTTTATTTTTGGAAAAAAAAATCTTCGAGAAAATAACTTGCGCTCAAGGTACAAACAAACGGGATGTATAAAATTAACAGATGTGTTTAAACTTGATAGGAACGCCTCTTTTTTTTTAAGGTGGGAGTTTAGGGTCCGCTAGAAAAGGGAAGTGTTTTTGCAGTTTATATAGGGTGTTTACCATCCAGAAAAATCCGGGAAGATGGGAATTTGGTAGATTTAAAAAAACCCGGGGAAATGTTGTTTTACTCAAAATAAGAAATATAATAACCAGTAAATTATATTACAATGTAATTCAAACTGTCTCTTTTGTTTGTTTGTAGCTAAGTAATATATTTTATAATTCCTAGTAAAAGATTAATAAACACTTGGGGAGGGGGGGGGTTAGTGAGGTATATAATTGGTTAAGTTGAGTAGACAGCCTGCTATAGCAAACTTCTTTTTTATTCAAAATAAATAAAATATTGCTTCAACAAAAACAAAGAGTTTAATTTTCTTCCCACTGTGATATCAACAGTTGTTGAATATCTGCCATAAGCATAACGCCATTAGATGAGAAACCTTATAAATGAAAAGAAAAAGTGGTCCTTAAATTCCAGGATATTCTCGACAGATATTCAACAACTTTTTGAGGTCACCATATGAAGAAAATTAAATTCTATGTTTGTGCTGAAGTCTATAAAAACTGCAAAAACACTGTCCTTTTCTTGAGTAACCTATATTCCCACATTAAATTACTTAATTTAACTGATTAAAATACTTAAATTAATTTTAAATATTTTTAAATGTAAACACAATATGCAGTAATGAATTTAGTTCACTACCTTTAAAACAATCATACAAAGTTAGAGTTAAAGTAGCGCTCAATAGATGGCGCTCCTAGTCTCAAATCGAATATTGAAAGCATATATGATTTACTGTCACCTACACTTTCCGTGTCCTGTGATTACTACTGTATCCTGTTCTAGACCAAGGGAACGGTGTTACGGAAGACAAGACACGACGGAACGTCAAAAGAATCGGGCGCAATCTTTGAGATTCTTTCGTGAGGTTATACGATGTCGTTGTAGAAGTTTTTTTTAGCCCCTCTTTTTCCCCTGCCAAAGAAAACCCTGAAGGAAAGAAACTTGACACCCCCGCCCACAGTTTCTCT
This sequence comes from Timema poppense, assembly GCA_902141375.1. NCBI lineage: Eukaryota > Metazoa > Arthropoda > Insecta > Phasmatodea > Timematidae > Timema > Timema poppense. Next base: position 643 of record CABFOV010004789.1, on the reverse strand, counting down.
CTTTCCGCTCCCCACTTGAGGGGGTTTTTCTCCCCCTCATTAAAACGTATTCCCCGCATCTCTTCCACCTGCGGGCCTCTCATTAAAAAGATTGCACCCCTCTACCTTCACCAACCCATCCTTTCTTATGTATTCATATATTGCTCAAGTATTTATAAGGTTTCTTTTAAGCCGGCGTGGTGTGTTCTTCTACGTTTGTTGTGAGGGTCTATTTTCCGAGCGATGTAAAGCCATACTTGATGGTTTTTGTGAGGCCGTTGGAAAAGTTAATTGAAGGGGAACTGTCTGGAAACTTCGCCTTCTTCTGCCCCACTCTCTTTCATCACCACATTTCTTAATTTGATTACTTATCGGTGGAAAATACGATATATTGACTATTGGTTTGTGAGGAATCGGCTTGTGATTTAAGGTGGGATCGAAGGGTACGCGAGAAAAGGCCAGCGTTTTTTTCTCTCTTCAGTTTTTATAGAAAAAAGCTTCTTTTTTTTTGCCAAAATAAATCAAATATTTCTCCAGTCGAAACATAAAACTTAGTTTTTTTCATATGATGATATAAACAGTTGTATTATTATTATCACCGCGTCTTACTACCCGTTCGGGTTATACGCACTTACGCTAATGTGTAATGGTAGGGTGATTGTGA
>CABFOV010004788.1:22477-48950 GCA_902141375.1 Timema poppense | reverse complement strand
TGTTTTATCCACATACCTTTAATTTATACCCGCCTTATTAGTTCCTACTTCCTAGGCTTTGAGGATTCTAGGTTCATAGATAAAGGATATATAGTCTAGGTTAAAGATTTTGAAGAAATGTCTACATTTCGTCGTGTAATTTTTTCATGTATCGACGTTAATTGGATATTCTGTAATTCTCCTATTTTAAAACGGTATAAGTGAAAGAATTTTTATTCATGTAAAGTTTCATTGTATACATATTATTTCCTTAGTTGTTATGATTGATCCAGTTTTTAGCCTATATTTTTCTAAAACACTAATTTTACTAGAGATTTCATGAATTACATTCAAAGTTAGGCTTACAGCTCTTCTGTGTGTTAATAACTTGAAAGAAACTAACATTACCGGTACCCTAAGCTCTGCACCCATATCAACAATATAGTATTTTTGTTTTAGCAACGCCTTAGCTACTTTTTGAGATTATACGCCTATGTACTAATTACACTAATTGGCTGGGAATTAGGAAAGTGTAATTCAGAGCAAATGCACGCGCATTTGCGTGGAGGATAGTGGAAAACTCTTGAAAAAACCCCACCCTAATTGCACCCGACCGGTATCGAACCTTGAACTCACTGTCTTCGGCACTCTAGTCCAACACAGGCCAAATTATGAATAGAGTTTTGTTAGCTGACTTTAAGCCCAATCTTCAAACCCCATATCAGTAGGTACATTGGCTAATCCTCGAGAGTAACTCCACACTAGTAGATTGCAATGTCTACATATTCCTTAGCCTATTCTTAATTCCCTAGTCCTTATTACTATGTATAAGTTAACTCAACTTAAACTTTCTAAGGACTAGTAGGAACGGAATGCTAAGGACTACCAATCACGGGGAAGTATGCATGCGTGCACATTGAAATGAAAGCACCAATACCATTAGGTATCATAGCAATTATACTAACTAGCTCATATTTTAAATAAAATATGTGTGACTGCACTTCTACCTTTCAAATATAGCCTCTCCTGAACGTCTCATCAAAATAATATGTTGTGTAGGTACTTGAGTTGTTAATTGTTCAATTGTCTGCTTGAACCAAGCTCTAGAAAAGTTTCTTTCGAAGAGTTTAATTTGACATTGTTTCCAACTTTATCATTAGTTGGCACGGTCATTTGATTACGGATACAGACTGTGTAGACTCGAATTCCATTTCTAAGGACTATAAGGATGTGGTGCTTACGAGCTCTGTAGGTGGTAGTTGTTGTCTGTAGTTGTCTTGTATATCTTTGTTCATGCACTTATGTTTGTGTATCTAATTAATTATCTGTGTAAAATTGTGTTAGCATAATCATGTTACAAATTATTAATATTATTAAATCACATACTAACCCAGGATTCCCTTAGATTAATAGCAGTCATTACGTTAAATCTGCACAATTTTTAATAAAAATCTATCATATGCCTAGCTTTTTTAATTAAATTTATATTTTTATAGGCCTACTTATTTTTCTTATATAGGTTATAGCAGAGAGTAAAATTTCAAAGTCCTAATATACTTTACCAGGAGTGACTATTAATTCTGGGATTAAGATAAACTTAAAGGTTACATAACCTAAAGAAACATAGTATGTGATTAGGACTTATGTAACTTAAAAACTCAAGCAAAATACACAATTAAACGGTTTGAAAATAAATTGTTCACTAAAACTAAACCCAAGCATTTAGAGCCGATTATGATGCAAGTACTTGTAATAAAAATTTCTGGGTATACAGAATAAGCTATAAGAAAAGGCCATGACATATTAGTGTTGATTGACTATACCGAAGAAGTCATCTGCAAAACATTGAACATAAATTAAGTAGCCCTACCTACCTACTTAATAGTAATGTTGATGCTGTACAGGTACAACTACAAGAATGGAATGAAGATGTGGAATAATATGGAATAAAATTTAGCATGGCAAAGTGTGAAGTGAGGGTAATGTAAAGGAAAATGATAAGGCCTAGTAAAGCTATACAGTTGAATGGAGTAGAGCTGAGATAAATACAAAAGTAAATTATATTGGAAATCAGATTGAGGAGAGAGGTCGAAGTAGAGAGGATTTAATGAGAAGAGGACAGCAAGGAGAGTTGTTAGGTGTGAAAGCGACCTTTGGTGAAGAGAAGTGCCCTTGAAGTGATGTACAGAGTGTACTTTGTACCCATTGTCACACATGCAGCAGAAACATGGACATTGAATGTAAGGGAAACTGTGGGGAGCATGTTAGCTGTCACGAGGAGAAACAAGATTAGGAATGAAGTTAACTGGTAAAGCGTGGGGTTACAGGGAATACATGAGACGCTAGAGGAAAGAGAGGATGTCAAAGAAAATGTTAGAAATTAGTATGTAGGGAAAATACTGCAAGGAAGCCCAAGGAAGAGATGGTAGGAGTAGATAACATAAGGTGTTCAAGTGAAAAGAAAAGAATGGAAGAAATTAAAGGAGTAAGAATGGTGGAAGGATAGAGGGAAGAAGGAGGCATTTTACTAAGCTGACCCGGCCACAGGCTGGCAACAGTTGATGATGACTATAGCCTATGCTTTATTTACAATTTTTATTAGGTACTGACTTGCTCATTCCCATTTGAAAATTAAATCCTGGGTGAAACCTGAAAAGGGATACTGTTGAATAGCCTTTGGCTTTGTCCTATCTCCTAATCATGATGAACTTAGGTTGACTAGTGTGTTATTTTGTAGTGTCTTCACTTTAATTAACAGCTATAGCCTATCTAAAAATTGATTATGATATTTGTTTGATTGTGTTGATTATTGCAAAAGGATTTAATAAGGATCTCTTACTAATTTCTGTGCCATCCCTCCAATGAACGATCATTGTTGTAGCTTAGAAATTTGTTGGAAACATCATGACTCACACCATCCATCGTGGTTTGCCAATGATGGAAAACATCTTATTGGCCTGTAATTACACAAATCATATAGTAACATTTTATCATCGTTGGTTACAAAGAACTATATTTGAATTTTCTAAAGCGTTCTTCCAATCAAAATCAGTGTATATTTCGATAGGTATTCATTTAAGTTTTTATAGGGACAATTTTTTTTTTCTTCTTCACATTCCTATTTCAAATATATCCAACCAATTATTTTCTTTTTCTATTCTTTAAAACTTGAACTCATCATACAAGTAGTAGTGTAATAAATACTGTGTTAGATATTCTCTGATAAACAATTACTTTAGGGTTTAATTAAGGAATTACTTGCATTGGGGGTTAAATAGTCTAACTATAAGGAGTCACTTTTACATCAGATTGGCTTTCCTGCCACAGAGTTTTTGAGGTTCGAATCTCGGCTGAATGTAGCCTTGAGAGTAGTTTTCTTAAATGGTTTTTCACTTTCCCTCTGAGTATATTTCCTTTAAATTCTACTTTCATCCACTCTACCCTAATTAGCATTGATGACATGTCTTTTATTTTTTATTTTAGTACATCATACACAATGCTCATAAGTAACCTAAGTAATGTCGTTCATGATCCCCTAGTTGTGGGAATGTATTTTAATTGGTAGTTTTATGTGTTTTTTACGTCATATCATGGCTTGCATCATTAGATATTTTTGAGGCATTTTTAGGCATTTTTCTTAGATATTTATGTTGAAAAAGTATAATTTTAATTACAGTAAGCTTACTATCGATTTTTTATAAATGCATCAATACTAAATACATAAATATTTTTGACTACACAGTTGCCGGAGTGATAAGATAACGAAGGCAATGAAATTTGTATCCTCGTTGTTTGTATGGTCATAAGTTAGGTACACATTTCTAGTGAGACAATACAACTAAGCTCGAAATGGTTCTGTTGGAAGGGGGTAGCTATTACTTTCAAAGCAGATATTTGTAAATTAATGATATGTTTAACAGAATGTTGAAGGCTTTTTATGACATGTAGTTTTGACCTATATTTTTTATTTTCCTTTTTAAAGTAAATGTTTAATCTTATTGTGTGTATTAAGAGTTTTTTTTTTAAATTTTAGATACATTTTTAAAATTGGAAGTGATTTTTTAGAATTTTTAGCTAATTTATTAATAGGTCAGTGTTTGATCATGTCCAGGTCATCAAAGTTTGAGCCTTGCTTATTAGTATAAATATGTGATTAGCCTGGACAGATAGTAAGATGTGGTTCACACAAAAAAATGAGCTAAAGAAATTTGTGTTTCTCTGTGTCATGCCAGTTTCCTCTGTTTATAAAGTGTTTCTAAGATTAAAAAAAAAGTTCTTAACACATCTCTCTTTGATTTCAGAATTAGTGACCTTGACCCAAGCAGAAGCTATAGTCAATATGCTCCATATTTTATTGAACCCATATTTAAAAAAGAGAAACAAGAGGAGCTTTATAAAACCGGCGAAGTTGAGAAAATTTCACATGTTCCTATAAAAGCAGCTTTAAATGATCAAACAAGCTCTGTGTTCTATGATGAGCAAGTAAGGTAAATACATGTCTTAATACAGACTTTATGCATACATAAAATTTAACTAGAGTATATTCTACTGAAATTATCTGCATTGTGAATATATTAACCTAGGTTGTTTTTTCCACTAGTTGAGTTTAATGAAAATATCTTGTTACTAGGAAATTCACCAACTATGTTATGGAAGGTGGGAAGAAAACACTGGCTCGGCAATTAGTTGAAAAGGTAACTCTATTATTTGATTTTGATGAACAGCGAATTTTACTTTTTTTTTTAGTTTAAATAACACATTCTAGTTACAAATACACACTTTTTATTAATTTTCTCTAAAAGTATGAGGGATAGATTTTTAGGCCTCTTAATGTCTTGGCTTAGTTTCAAAAAAATAAGCTTTAGCACAGTTAATATTGCCTCATATGTCACCAAAGTAAAACCATACAAAAACATTTAATTTTGTAATAACAAATCAGTGTGTCTGAATGTAATTATAACTCATCAAAGTTCGACATGTTTGGTATTTAACTGTAAATTTCAGCCTAATTGTGTTTTAACCTGTTTAGACATTTGAAAATGTCAAGCGTACTCAACTAGAACGTTTCAACACATCTCCCACACCTGAACTTAAAGAGAATATTGAAACCAATCCACTGATTATCTTTTATCGTGCTGTGGAAAACTGTAAACCACTCCTGCAACTTTCTCCGATCAAGCGGGGTGGTGTAACATATCAGGTGAGTAATATTGTACTTAATCATGCATCTGCAATACTCTTCTGAAATTGTGAAACAATACAAATAAATAAAACAATAATAGTACACTCAAAGTGAATCACTACTTAAAATGTTTAAAAACTCCTGTCAGTATTTACAGCAAAGATGGGCGATATACTTTTCAATATAGCCACAGGTTTAGTGAATGAGAAGTGAAATTCATCTCACCATGTGAAAATTAACAAACTAGGTTTTCAAATGAACATTTAAAATGACACACTGTCCAAACGATGTGCGTGGGTTTAAACCCAGGTGGGGTTGGCAGGTTTTTCTTGAGCAATAAAAATCCGCAGCACAACTTCCTTCTGATGGACAATAAAACTGTTGGGTTTATGTCAATTATGGCTTGTAAAAGAACCCTGGAAGTTATTTGAAAATACTTTTTTAAATGTTTCAACAAATTTATTCAAAACATATAAGCTTACACTTTGATTACGTAGAACTGCCTCAGGCGCAAATGATGAAAACTGTTCAAATTGAAAATGTAAGTTAATTTAATACAAAATTTGACAACCCTTTTGTCAGTAGGCAGAAATAAGACAGTGTTGGGAAAGGGAGTATTGTATGGCATTGTTGCGTCAATTACTTATTCAGAGAGTAGAATATTTCCAATGATTATCCAGTAAATATCAGGTTACATACAGCACACACTGTCAGGAAAAAGTTTATTTTACTGTGAGAGCTGTCTAACTCAAATTTGCCACACTCCTATGGCCTATTTGCCACTTGTGGCGATTGGTGACAGAGCTGCCCACCCCAGATATAGAATCTACATTAAGCCAGTGGGTTGAATCCGTCCCACAGAATGGGTTTATCCGGCCTGCTGATTCTTTCACAAACATAAAAAAATTCTTGACAATTATCGAAATAATGGTTCTCCAGTATGTCGTATAGTCGCGTTTCATAAAGTATTTGTTAGTGGAAAGTCTGAGGAACGTTTGGGGATTATGTTGGTTGGACACCTTACTGCTATTAATGTTTAATTGTGTTTATAAGATAAATTTATCTCCAAATGAGGCATACATTACTATATATTTATAAATGATGTATGTCTCATCTTCAATCCGGTCCACCTAACACTTTCAATATCATAATGTGGCCCTCCACTTAATAAGTTTGGGGACTACTCCGTCACTTATGTCACTTGTACAACATAGTGCTGAGTTGTGTTATTTTTCTCTGGTTCACATGTCTCGTTACACATAGTCCCGTGTGCCATTTAATCACTTCTGTACCAGCCCCTAATATATAGACTCCCATACACAGACACCACTCACTGAGCCTGCACCAAAGTCATATATCAGCATCATAGTCTATCTAAATTGTTTGAATTCATTGAACTTAAAATTGAATTGCATGCTATTTATTTGGTTCATCAGATCAGGAAAAAATATTTTAAACATAGTTCTGTAAATTGTATTGAGTGTCAAAAGCTATAAAAAATATGCTTAGTAATTATATTTTTTTCTTTTCCCCAACATAAAACATATTAAAATTTCGATTTGGCTTTTTCTTCAAGTCATAAAAATCATTGCCACTGTTGTAAAATAGAATGTTCCTTTAATTTAATTCCTTTTTAAAAACTTGTTGACAGTTGCTTTCAATGAAATGAAGGGATACATTTAATAAACTGCAGTTACCTTTTCTATTGCCATATCAATGTGGTCATGGGAGTCTTTTGGGAGCTCGTCCAAGTTAACTAGTTGGTCTTATTTTTTTATATAACTGATTCAACAATTCCAGGTTCCAGTTCCAATCACAGAGAAACGCTCAAACTTTCTTGCAATGAAATGGTTGATAGAAGCAGCCCAAGACAAAGAACGAACAGTCCACTTCCCAGAAAAACTGGCATGGGAACTTCTGGATGCCTCATTAAACCAGGTACACTAATTAATTACCTGCTTTAAGGCCTTCTGGTTTAAGGCGTCACTCTTGTGTTATACTGGCCGGCTGAAGACGGATAGATCGTGGTTCGAACCGTGATTGATTCTACTGTGGGTGTTCTATCCTAAGTTGTTTCCCACGCAAATGTGGATATATTACCTCTAAAATACTTCCTCTTTCATCCCTACCTCAGTAGAGTAATTATCACATATATGTATAACCTGAACAAATAAAAGATGGTGATAAAAAAAATCTCCTTGTATTTCAATGATTATAAGGCATTCCAATGGCCTTAATGGGTGTTGACGCAATGTAATTTCTTATCAGTACTCTGAATGTCAATGTGAAGAAGTGATCATTTGTGTACAGAATACATTTCATTCGTATTTAACAAACACATTCTTAATGTTAAAATTTTTAGTAGAATATTTAAGTTGCCTTTTCTTACACCAAAATGATATTTAGGTAAAACCAATAGTGTAGGCCTGTCTTCATCCTTCAAGTTAAAAAAAAAAATATCATCATGAACTGTTTCCAGCTGGTGGCCAGGTCCATTTGTCCATTTAGTAAAATTATTTCCATCTCCCTCTGTCCTTCCACCAATCTTCCTCTTGCACTCTCTTCTCACTTGCACACCTGCTGCTATCTGTTCCTCCCATCTCTTCCTTGGTTTATCTTGGTCTCTTACCTACATACTTCATATCTATTAATCTTCTTGGAATACTCATTATATGTACATACCATCTCTTCCTTGCTTCCTCAACTATTTCGTGTACCCCCTACCCTAACTCTTGACTTTTCATCTTCATTCCTAATCTCTTCTGGTACTCCTCAAAAAATTCATACCCATTGCCTCCACTTGTTTATCTTTTATCTAAAGGCCAAGTTTCCACTGCACTATGGGTATGAAGTATGCTCTATACAACACTTCCTTACACTTGGGGGGAAATTATCTTTTCCATAGAAGGTCTCTTACACCTGCAAAAAACCTCTCCCTGCTGCCCTCATCTAACTATATCTTTTCTCTTGCTCCCTTTTGCCTCAATCACACTACCAAGAAACTTAGCACTCTTTGCTTCTTTCAACTCTACTCCTTCCAATTCTATCACCTTTCTTGGATTTGTTCTTTACCTTGTCATCACCATCACTTCACTTTTCGTCATACTAAATTTCATTCCACACTTTTCCACCTCCTCATTCCATTCCTGCAGCTGTTCCTATACTTTCTCTTCCTTTCCCCCCCATACCATCACGTCATCTGAAAACATCATTGCTTTCACTTTCTCCTCACCCAGTTTCCCTGCCACTTTATTCATGATCATTTCCATCATCGATACAAATAGCAATGGTGAGGGGGCATCCCCCTTCTTGACTCCATTTTTTAATCGGAACCACTCTGTCCACCCTTTTTCCGTCTTTATACAACTCACATTATTATCACACATATTCCTTACTCTCCAAGCTACTCCTTTCTACTCCAGCCTCCTCCATTACTTTCCATACTTTCTTTCTATCCACACTATCAAAAACTTTTTCTACATCCATAAATGTCATTACCAGATCTTTTCCAAATTCGTATATCTTTTCCATCAACTGTATAATTCCAAATATAGAATCTAGTATTGACCTCTTCTCTTTGAACCCATGTTGTTCCTCTCTCCATCTTCCCTTCACGCTTTTCCTCGGTCTCCTTTCTAAACTCTTTTCGTACTTTATTTCACATTGACACATCAGTGTTTTTTTATATCATCTCTTCCTACATTTTGTTCAGGTAATAAACCTATGTATTAATTATACCAATTAGTTAAGGATTATAAAGGCTTAATTTAGATGAAATACACCCACATTTGCATGGAGAAATACACCCACATTTGCATGGAGAGAGAGAGAATGGAAAACCATTTAGGGAAAACCACTCTCATTGTACCTGACCAGAATCGAACCCCAATCTACCCTTCTTCGGCAGTCTAGTCCAACAGGAGATTAGCGCATTAGACCACGTGGCCACCGAATCAGGGAACACATCAGTGCTATGCATCTATAATTTTCTCATCCCTTTCTATCCTCTTTCTTAAATATTGGTAATATAATACCTTTTTTTTCCAATCCTCTGGCACTTTTTCCTCCCTCCACACTGCCCTTACTACGCCATACCACCATGGTAGACCCATTTTTCCTGCTGCCATTATCATTTTCATCCTGAGTTCATCCACTCCTAGTGCCTTTCCCTTCCTCATCCTTATCAAGGCCTCTTCTACCTCTTTCCAGGTTAGGTCTGCTACTTTCTCCTCCATCTTTCTGTCCAATTCCTTCTCTTCTTCCTTTCGTACCAATCCTTCCCTCTCTGGGTTCAACAATCTCTCAAAATATAATTTTCACAGTTTCCTTACCTCCTAATCCCTCTCCATTATCCTTCCTTTTTCAACCATTATTCGGACCTCTTTCCTATTTTCCCTTCTCCTTTGGCTCACTTAACTAGACAATATTTTCTTGCTCCCTTCCACATCAATATGTGGTCCACTCTTCCATCCATGTTTTTCTTCCTTCTCTTACTATCTTCTTTGCATTTTCCTTTTCTACCTATACTTATCCTCAATCTCTCTTATTCTTTTTGTGAAACATTACATAAATGCTTTTTTCTTGGCATTCACTGCTTTTTAAAAAAAAAATTAATAGCATATTAGTTAGTTTGCTACCAAATATGATAGTGAATATATGCACAAATCATAGTATAACTTTTTTTCATTGTTAATATATCACAAACTGTCTTTTATGATGTAGGACTAAAAATACATGTTGTTCAGAAATTAGTTAAGTATATTTTATGCACCTTCGTGGATGTTCACATATTTACACCAAGAGGGTAGGGGTGACAAATATAAAATTTAGAGGAAATGTAACCAACTTTGCATTGAGGAATAATGGAAAACTATCTAGAAAAATTAAATTAGGTGAGCCCTGTATCTTTGTCTGCATGTCCACCGGTGCAGTTCCTTTTGGATGTAAGTACCTATGAAACAAATAAGTATTTTCATGTTTGTTTTTTTCTCCCCTCTAAGGGTCGTGTGGTTAAGAGAAAACAAGAACTTCACCGTCAGTGCGAAGCCAATCGTGCCTATGCCCACTATAGATGGAGCTAAACATTTTCAAGACAAGTACTGAAGTTTAAATGGATCAGTCTTTATCACAGCATTTGGAAAACTATATAATTTGTTGTGCTTTTGAGTGTCTGAAAGAAACACTATTGCTTTGGAAATGATGTAGGAGAAAATATGTGCTGCAAAGTTGCTGATATTTTCAACACTTCAAAAAATGTTTTATCTGTGTGTATTTCGGTTTATAAGCTATAGTTAACAGTTTGATTGTGTGGCTTGGGAAAGGCAACAAGTCTTTCCTGTATACACAGGCATTGCTTTCACACTTCATTAGAATTAATTATATTGAAACAATGACATATATCGCAAAATAACCAATAAAATAGTCACTATAACAATAGACTTACATTTTATACAATAATTGTTTTAATCTTCTTTATTTAAAGTATAATATTAGCAACAAAAATGAAATTCCTTCAAGAAAATTGTTTGTGTATGTATATTTGGAATAGAGCACTAGGCTAAATCATGGTTTAAATTAGGAGGGAAAGCCAGCACACTTACCTTGGTGATACTGGAGTAGAAATTGTTTAGATAGAACACTAAAAAAACACACAAACACATTTTTAAGGACAAGCTTTCACTGTCACAGACAGCTTCATAAGGTCAAGAGAGTAGAATGATGCTCTTGGTTGAACTTCAAATGATATGCATCAAACAACATGCAGTCAAATCAGCCACCATTCTCTGCCATATATACTTTTAGACCTAACACCAAAGGGCCTAGAACTCACACCTCCTCTGACAGGAATGCCAAGATTTATGAGACCTATAATTTCTAGAACCATTCAATACCCATCTAGCCTCAAATATCCTACTGCTGTACAAGTATAAACTAGCACACCACCATACACAACTGCATTCTCATATTAAAGTTATCCTTATGGCCTATCCAGACCAACTAGTGGATATAAACAACACACTCGCAACAGCCAACTCATCGTTGAAGAAATTAGCACAGAATAAATTATTAAATCTCTCTAAACTGTGGCTGACTAGATTTTAAAGAACAAGGGTTTATCCAACAGCAAGACAAAACAATAGCCTCTAGGCCTACTCAACAGATCAAAGCCCCTTTAATGGGGGAAAAGCCCAGCCTAGCCTTCATCCTGAAAATTCCCACTCCCATAAATAATCTGCCGACTCTACCCCGCAAATTTAGACCCGCTAAACAACCAACAAAAATGAAGATACTGACCAGGGCAGTTCTTAACTTATCTCAATTCAAGCTATCGGAACACGAAGATAACATCCTGTCAAAAAGCCTTACATTCGCTCCTTCCCATAACTTTGACCACTTCGGTCTTGTGGCAGATGTTCTTACATTTGCCAGAAACCTTTGTATCTAATATTACTTTCCTCAGCACCCATACAACACTGTAGATGATTCCAAATCAATAAACCCCACTATCAAAAAGTTTGAGCTACCGTCTAGCTGGAATACTGAGCTAAGGGTCTCGGCTTCGATTCCTGACATGGCAAAAAAAAATTATCATTGGTGAAATGTGGGTTTCCCCTTTTGAGATTGTTTAATATAATGAGCAAGGGCTGGATTATGTGTCTGTTCTGGATCTAATTAAGTATATAAGTTGTGTGCTAATATAATCAGTCGGTTGAGAAAATGCACATTAAATACCTCAAATGAAAACATAAAATTTTATTCTCATATTCAATTCTGGGTATACCCCCCCAAAAAAATCTATTTTTTTTCTTTTTTTTATGAATGTGGACAACTACAAGATCAACACTTCAATAAATTTCTTTGATTTTCTACAATATTTCTGATAAAGTATGTCTCCTATAAGGATACTAATATGGTCCAACTATATCAAAATTATTTGATGCAGTTCCTGCTCATCAAATCTTATAAGGAATTTAGTTACAGTTTTTAGCTTCGTAACTAATAAATTTATCTGGAGATCTGGTGGTACAACCATTTGAGGATAAGTGACCAAAGAAATTGTTGGATATTGAAGTAGGAGGTCAAGATGAAGACCAATAGATAGGTGGCTGAAGGGAGAGGAGACGACTAGGTCATGGTGGTGGGGAGAAAAGGATACGTTTGAGAGGCTTATGTTCCTAACAGTGACTGGAAATTGTTCATGATGATCTGGCAATTAGTCCAATAACAAAAGTAGACTTAAGATATATAAGAGTTATTTAAAGTCATTTTCCACACACTGGCCATGAATGATTATTCTAGAGTAGAGGGTTCTTAACCTTTTGACAAATACAGACCTCCCCTCCCCCACTGAATTGCCCTAATGTCCCCACACACTCTTTGCCAAACTGTCGAAATTACCATGTCTAGTCCTATTAGTTACCAGTAAGACTTTAAACACTTTTAGTGCCACGCCTTGGCCAAACTATTTAGGTTAAGAGACACTATAAACTAGGCTGGATACGAGGCACTGCATAGCTGTCAGTCATGGGCACGTAGGGAGAATAGAACTCAAGTGAGTGAACAAAATTACAACATAGTATTTTAAACTTTTTAAGGCAGTAGACATTATATATAGATTAAAAACTTTAGTACATATTTTGAAACAAACCAGTATATTTTTACTTTCTCATTTAAAGATAAAGTATTGTAATAGTAATAAATTTCAATGTTGAGATTATAATGAATCATTGCATTTTGTGTGCCCCTGGAACTAAAAAAGTGTATTTTACCATTCTGTTTGTACCTGAGCATTTATCTGAAACAGTTTGATAGACTTGATATTTAGGTGTTATATGGTTTTACCCTGAGATTTTTTTACTTTGAATTTAGCCCTTAAATTAAAGGTGGTTAACTTATTTTTCAGTGATTTTGTTTAAAATTTATATGTGGGGATTGTTTGAAATGACAAAAATGTATAATTGTTTTATGGGGGGAAATTTGTTTAAAAAAGTTTACATATGACTTTTTTTAGTTTGAAATATTTTTAAAATGGATCCAACATTTTGGTTTAAAATGAGTAATTAGTAAGTTTTTCTACATATTTGTTTTTCTCATAAAAAAAATCCAGTAGTTTACTAATGATTGATTTTTGAAAATGATTTGAACAATTTAATTTAAAATTCATATATGAAGAATATTTATTGTGATTAACAAGATTATTTGTTTTTCTGAGTTTATTTTATTTTAGGGTAGTTAACTAAAATCTTATTTTTGAAAATTTTGTTCCAAGGGAAAGTACCTAAATATCATCCCCTTTTTTGTTTATCTGGATTTCAAAGAAGCATGGAATCAATTTTTTTTTTTTTTTTCTAGTAACAGTGTATTTATAATTTCTTGAACTTACATTGAAAAAAAAAGTTTGTTTTATGTTTTTAATATTTTTAGAAATAGGTACGAAGAACAATATTAGGGTTATAGTGCTCCTAATATAGCCCCCTCTTTCAACCCCTACAAAAAGTCATGAAGCATCACAAATAACTAGCATAAACAAGTAATACTTTGTTTATTTAGCTATGTAAATATTAAAATAGATTCATAAAGCTATCCATCAATACAAATTTCCCAAATAAATGTTTTTCTATTGCTGTTATAGCCGCAACAAAAAGTGTGGCCCCATCGATGACACACTGTACACTGAACCCATTTCTCGTCATGTTTGTCATTGGATAACCATTTATCACACACAAAACACTGAGCATCTTCATCATTTTTAAAGATATTTTCAAATTTTTTAACATTGTCTCAATAATTGCAAACAAAAATCCAGCCTATTGAACAAACTATACAAATTTTTTTTTTTTTTTTACATGAGTGTGAAATTGGATAAACGTTGTACTTGTACTAATATTATAAATTTGATTGTAGTGGGATGAACTAACTCTTTTAGTTTCAACGCTAACAGTGTTGTGCTGTTCAAAACCCAGCAGTGTACAGATTGATCTTCACACACTACAACTTTAAAATGCCACATGAACATAAATGGGTGGAGAGATAAAATTAGGAATGAAGTTAACTGGGGAAGAGTTGGGGTACTAGGAGTACATGAGACAGTAGAGGAAGCAAGACTGACATGGTGGGCGTGTTATGAGAATGGAAAAAAAGAGATGGGAGGAGTAAATAACAAAGTGTTCAAGTGAGAGGAGAAGAGTGGTGGAAGGATAGAGGACTAAACTGACTAAACTTGATAAAATGACCAGGCCACAGGCTGGAAACAGTTGATGATGATTCTAAAGGAACACAATTTTACCTTTTCTAAAATTTACTTTAAAGAATAAATGTTGATATTTATAGCTATCTTATATTGTGAACTGTAAACATTTAATTGCACTTATAGGGTAGAAAGGTATTAAGAGGAAATGTAACTGCAATTGCATGAAAGGAAAGTGGAAGACTATTTAGGGGAAAACAATCATCAATATACCAAGAAGGCATTTGAACCCTGACCTTGTAGCTGGAAATTCAGTTTATTACAAGAATGACACCTTAGACCACCAATGCGAGTTTAATTTTAGTTCTCAAAATTGATTTTCAAAGTGATAACTTAACCCCCTGAAAAATGTCTTAAACCACTTGAAATTTACAATGTTTGAGGAAAATCAATTGATCTGTATGTAAAATACAGTTATCACATTTAAAAAGATAGATTGTACTAAAGGAAATAAATGTTCTAGAGAGCTTGTAATAAGGAAAATAAATGTTTTAGAATGTGCGCAAAGATTAATAAAACGTGTGGAAACGGCAGCACTGTTTTATTATAGTTTGCCCTTTTTTTACGTAGTTATTAGTAAAACTTTTTAATAGAATACCCACTTACACGTTTTTTTAAACTACAGGACCAATAAGTAGTTCATGACTGAGTAATAATTTAAATACTCTTTTGAATGATTTTTCACAACAGAGAAAATTGTTAGAGAGCGAGACTCCATTACTGTACATATTTAAGTGTGGATAGAAAGCTTTTCATCTCACATATCCCTCTCAGACTAAGTGATTTCTCATTTAATTTTAAACAAATTCAGTTAGTCAGTTCACCAGATTTTTGGACTTAGAACAGCCAAAACAAACCCACCAACACGTGTTCAAATGTCATTGATAAATAATTTATTCAATGGCAAAAATTAATTCATTGTGATTTTAAAATCACCTTTTCAATAATAATATTGGACTTTGACTATGAAATTAAGTTTTTTGTATACCCGAGCAAAGCATGGGTACATTGCTAGTAAATATATGTTGTGATGTTTAGAAATTTAAGTTTATTAGTAACAAAACAAGGCTATGTAAATAAACTGTAAAGTAAAAAATAAATAACTAAAACAAATAGCAATATTATTCTTCAATATTGCCAAACACTTTTTTAAAGTTGTCAGCATCAACAATTGAACCATACCTAATAGAAAATCTAAGTGTTTTAGGGGTGGAGTACTGTCGCAAATTGATATACGGGTCTTTTATTCTCCCTTCTAGCTCAGATAGAGGCAAAACATCAGTCACTGGACATATTGTATCATTGCGGCGACCCCAGAAGTCAAGGTAGGAAAACTTGACGGTCTTAGCATCAGGTGTAACATAGATGGCCCCCACTATCTTGTTGCAGGCTATGCCGAGAGTGTACAGGGTTAAACAACTCAACAGACCTGAAACAAGTTACGTTATATTAATTTATATCTGGCGCATATGTTGAGTTTATTGACATTCAAAGTGGTTTTTTTAACTATTTTTTTCAGAATTCTTTCATTTAACACAAGGTTTGCATAGTATAAGCTGGTCCCACACTACTTGGCAAATATCTAGGCGAGCATTGTCTAATATTTGGGAAAATATTGAGCAAATATTAGGTAATGAACAAATGGGACTCCCACACACATTGCAATTATCAGAAGCCAGTACTTGTCCAATGATACTGGCCAAAACCTGGGTCTCCTACACCTACACCATTTGTGATACTCTATTGTTGTGCTCACGAGTAAATGCGAGGCAATAATGGCCGGTGTTCCCCGAATAGTGTGGGAACTGCACCAAGTGCTTGGGCCAATCATTGGCTGCCTTTGATTTGTGACCAAAAACAACAGCGAGCAGATGATGCCTCGTTATATGGTATTTGCAAGTATTGGTGAATACCTACAAGTAACCTTCCCACACTAAGGTCATTGCACATATTCATCAATGCTTGCTAAGTAGTGTGGGACCGGCTTAACGCGTAAGTCTTGTGATGGACTAGTGTCAATGACAGCAAGGAAGGAGAGTAGGGGGTGTCAAAGTTCAAAACTTGACCAGGTGCAATTGAACTGATTTATCACTGTGGCTTTGTCATCCCCTAGCGTCGCTAATGCAGTTGTACTTCCTCTATCCAATTCCTGGTCAATACTCCTATAAGTTGATAATAGACTTAATGTTAAAATCATAAATAAAGTTTTAATCAGAGGGGTGAAGATATTTTTAGAGGATGTGTACCAGTATTCATGTGAAGATGGGATAACAGGGATAAACCAAATGTGAAAAAGCACCCCAAGTGCACATGGCCAATATTTGCTACTACCCTCCACCAAGCGTGTATTTTCAACACAAAAAATAAGTTTATGTACTTTCAACTTTTACTCATTATACTTTCAACAATCGTTTTACTACCATGTAGGGGAAAAGTGGCTAAAATGTTGTACCACTATTAAGTTTTGAAATATATTTGAAAAGAGCTTTTGAAAATTTAATGTTTATAGCTTCTTTTAAAGTATAATATAAACACATTTAAATGAACAAAAGAGTATCAAGAATAAATGTATTTATTTGGTAAAGAAATTAAATATAAGAAAACCACTATGTCATTTTAATATTAATGTATGGGTATAATGATTAACAACATATTAAACAAAGATTATATTAATAAATTTCTGCACAAGTCATAAAATATTATTACAGCAGGCCTAAAGAAAAATAACACTTTATGATATAGGACACACTGTCGTATTACCCTAACAGTAATATGCCTTTTTACCAAGTATCACAACCTATACTTGTGCATGTGCAATTACATCACATGTGCGCTGTCTCTCCCCATGAAATGTGTGTATATATATATATATATATATATATAAAGAGAGAGAAAGAACACCTGAGAAAACGTGATGATTTAATGAAGAACTTCAAAGAAAATGTTCATCTTTCAAGAAAAAGAAGTTTGACTGGGAAGTAACATGTTCAATATGTGAATCAACACTTTCCATTGCAAACAAGAGATCCACAGACATAAATGGGCACATGGGGACCAAAAAGAAAAAGGACAATAAATGTCTGTATGTAATTAGAAGACTATCGATAGTATTTTTTTTAATCTCAACAAAATAGCATTCAAACCTCTAGGCCATGATAGCCTATCACAATGTATGTCACCATATAGCATGTAATGTGATGGATTACACCCTCACTGCCAATAAAAAAAATACCACAATCCAGATATTGGGAAGCAAATAGCTTGCAACAGAACAGAGGCCATTGCAATAGTTATTATTTAAGTTTTTGCATCCTCGTCCATTGAAAAGTTACTAGCTGAATTGGAAAATATCTTCTTAAATGTATCAACTGATACCAGCAAACATGGTGCACTTAAATTATATTTCCAATAATGGTACAATAATTCAACCAACGTGAATGTGGAATTACAACTAAAATATCGGACATCCTAACACCATATAAAGAGACATCTGGCAAGATAAGAGAACTATTAGTTAGCCAACTCAAAAAAATGAAACATTCATTTAAACTGTGTTGCATTTGTACGAGATAGCTACAATACACATTTTGGCAAAGTCAACAGGCTAAAATAACGTCTTTGAAAAACCTAAATTGAAATGAAATAAGGAGATTGTAGCCATTGGTTGTTCAACACATGTTATCCACAATGCAGTGCACCATGGAGGGGATACCCTGCCTGTGAACGTGGAAGCAATAGTAATGAAGATTTATAATTACTTGTCCACACCGTCCACATGAAGGCACTTAAAGAATTCTGAATTCTAGCAGAAACAGAGTACAGCCAATTGTCGAGTCACTCTACTACCCAGAGGCTGAGTTTATTTAGAGCCATCTAGCGCATTTTAAGCATAATTGATCTGTTAAAATCTTATTTCTCTTCAATCAAAAGGCTGCCATTCATTTTTATTTTATTTTTCAAAATAATTACAGCACGGTTATTTGTTCCTCATTCACTTGGCAATGTCAATTTTTCATGTTAACATTGAACGAATGAAGCGCCATAACAATTCTGAAATAAAGAACATGAATATACTTTTATGTGGAGTAGAATAAAAACATTTGGTAAAAATTACCCTCTTACATTTGACTGAGTTTATTGCAGGAGTAGCGCCAAAGAAGTAGGCTAAGTAATTTTATCCTAGAAATAATTGAAATTTGTATTAGAATTTTTTGACGAGTATTTATTAAGAAATGTGGCTGATTGTATGCAGCAGTGTAAAGTGTGAACTGTGTTCTTCTTTTCATTGTAAAGGCCATATTGTGTTCGTCCCCCTTTTTTATGTTTCTATCCACCTTTCCTATACCTTCTCCCAAATATAATACAATTACCTCATAAAGCGAAAAGAGGTTTTCCTTATAGAGTTATATAATTTTTTTTATACAAAAAATGTCCTGGATTTGGCAGTTTGCAGTCCTAGGTTCAGCAAATTGGGTATGGCAACCCTATAATTAGGTCTATGTCTGAGTTAGATTAATTCACTAAAAGATCTAGGCTGCAATCTTCTGTCTGATAAAGGGAATAAAGAAATGATATCCTATCTGCAAGATTTGAGTTTACTGAAAAAAAACCAAGATGTTCAAGGCATGGTTGCTGTAAGCTTTTACGTCTTGCAATACACTGCGAGAAAGGTGAGTTGTGCAAATATTTTCTAAATCATTAGGCCCTAATTAAATTGTATTAATATATGGACAGTTGACTTTTTTATGTGTGTTTATGTAGTTAGTAGAGCTTTAAGGTTGTTTTTTGTTAAAAAATGTCAAAAGGAATTATAAACGTTCTTGAGCCATAGTAATAGAACTATTTATCAGGTCCTAGATAATCGGTTGTAAAAATGTATACCTACACAATGAAGATGAAACACATGCCATATCAAACGAAATGATATTTATCTGATGAAGAATAAAGCTTGTTGGAACACAAGCTCCAGTTAAAAGAGTTTGTTGAAATTTCAGTCTATTCACAACACGGGCTATTTTAATATATGGAAATTTATATATTATTTTAAAATGTTTGGAGCTTTCCGATGCATTTTCAGTTATAATATTTGAAGTCTTGGATTGAGTTTTATCCAAAAATTCGACAGGGGCTTCAGGTGTAGGCTTACATTTTGGCTTTGACAGAATAGATCGAACGAATATATTTTGAGAGTGATAAACGAATAATTTTCTATTAAATATATTCATTTTAAAAAAGAGGGGCTTTAATTGATTTTTTTTAAATATATAGTTTAGGAAAAACAATATTTTTGTATCCTAAGTTTTCTTTAGATTTTAAATGATAATTTTTTCATCCTACATTTTGTTTATAAAGCAATACTATGATAATTTCAAATAAATACACAATTCTTAACAATTTAATATTTACAGTTTATACCACAGATAAATTTACTCACATAGAATGATAGAAAGTATTTATTTGAATTTAGGTTAGCCAACTAATCGGTTGTTATTTTCCAAGAAAATATTGAGGTATGATCGTTCACCACCAGATGTATAATTCGTCTCTTCTTAACTCAACAACCCCGAAAGCCAAAACTAGGTTTGATGTGATTTCTATCCAACTGGCCAATATTGTCATTAGAACCAGATACTATATTTTTTTTATAAATGCTAAAATAATAGATTTGGAATTTAATCAATCTTACTTGAAAAACAAAATAACAAAATTTTCTAAATCAACTACTGATATTTGTTTGTATATTATTTTTAACTTTAAGTATTTATTTAGATGTATAATCATACATATTTGCTAACCACGCACATCTATACATTTCTTTCAAATATTTATTTAAATTACCTTGGAGTTTAAAATTTTAATTTTAAACATCAATAAATAATTTAAATTGAATGTAAATATAATTTAAAAAATCCTCTATTATTTGGTTATACTTTACAAAGCAAAATAATACAATAAGAAATTTATATTGATTACATATTGAATTTGTTTCAAGAAATGCAATAATCAATTAAATATCTAAGTAATATCGATAATTAATTTATTGAGATTTGTATTCCATAATATAGGTTGTAATGATACTGTTTTGGACCCCTCTCATATATTTAAATGTCATGGATGAAGGCATTTTTCTTCAATAAACTGTATGTAAAATATCATTTAAGACTTTATCCGTTGAGATTTACGTGCATTTCAGAATTAATGTTAATAGATTAAACCATAAAACTTATGTTTTCTTTCAGAAATCATCTCCGTAGGGTTTACCAAATAAAAAGCAAGTGACGCTAGCGCCCTCTACACAATAGGAAGCTAGCCCTCACAACACCTGTCACCAGGACTCTTTAGGCAAGGGGTCCAAGAGGGAAGAGCCAGGTCACATATAAGCCGCTTGTGCGTATGAATACACACAGTGCTGGCAACATTAATCTACTGAACGTTGTAAAAATCAGTGCCGTTAATAGAGAAAAACAGTAACATGAATCAACATAGCACACGGTTCTCATAACGCAGAACGTGTATTATCAAACAAACGCTATCCGTAATTTCACACACACAAAAAATGTACCTATCTTTTGTATCAAATCTTCAGCACCAAGGGTGCAATGATCTAAGTAAATCGTGTGCAAATTTAAAGGTCTTACTTATTTCATAGGTGTAAGAATTGCAATTAACCTGGTAGCAGACCCGTATACAAGTGTTCAGTAGGACATGCTCACGTCGTCATCATCGTAAAGATCTGATATCAATATAATTTGTGCCCAATCATGGGGCAAACATCACAATATAAAACCGTATCATTTTAATTGGCGCTCGATCACGGTGCTATAAATACCAATATAAATTCGTAACTTTATAATTAGCGCCCATCGTGCAGCGTATAATTTAATATCTTTTTAATTGGCACTCGATCACGGGGCTATCAATACCAACATAATTCCATAACATTTTAATTGATGCCCATCGTGGACGCGTAGCATTTTAAGGTTAATAAGTTTATCTAAGCATACAAAAATTAATAATTTGAAAAACAAAGGTAAACTCATCTTACTTTCATTGAATTGTTTGGAAACATCACTATCAAATACCAAATTTTGTTGGTTTTTATTTTTTCTGTTCTTGGTTCTTAGTGTCAAATTCGATCTAATTATATAAACCAACATAATATAATAGCCTTTGGTATATGTTGTTTTTATCTTTCCATAACAAAAGGTATCTATATACACAAGTATTCATTTAGAGTGTACCCAGTAGCTTCTTCACGCCTCTTTTACCTTTTTCTCTAAATCAATTTAGACAGCAGTCATTTGGTCCATTGGGGGTTTTATTTGTGGAGGTGGGGAGTATTTAAGGGCAGAGAAAAATGATAAGGTGGCTGACTTGCGCTATATTTTGG
Source organism: Timema poppense (assembly GCA_902141375.1). NCBI lineage: Eukaryota > Metazoa > Arthropoda > Insecta > Phasmatodea > Timematidae > Timema > Timema poppense. The sequence goes on along the minus strand of CABFOV010004788.1, from coordinate 27,152 downwards.
AAGTTGAAATAGTTACATTGTTCGAAATTACATTTTAAGAAACGTTTGCTTGAGTCATAATTTAAATATTATAAATAGTTACAGCGTCAGAAACTATTTTAGGGATGATGCTCTAACCGTAAAGAGTGTAACCTTGACTTTATATAGTGTACACTACGTCCATGGCAGTTACAAATTTTCTTTTGGCATGCTCGGTGTAACAAATAGCCTCTTCGAGACTCAGTCTCAAACCACATATTAAACACGAAATAAAACTGTGATGTTAAGGTAATTTGTGATATAATGCACCATGGTGGCTCCTCCCCCTCCTTCCCCGTTAACCTCTTCATCGTACCAAAACGCTTGTGTAGTAAGTTTAGTAGGTACCAGTATCACCAGAGAAGTGTAGCACGTCCAATCGACTCACATCTTACTCAATATGTGTGTGTGTGTGGGTCTACGTGTGTATGTGCGTGTGTGAGTGATACCCCCGTGCCCAAGCATAAACCCTCCAGTTAAGGATGGCCAATGCAAAGCCCTGAGTCACTGACTGTCCCGCACCAAACACCCCAGCCTCCCTTATCTAAAAGCCACACGTGTAATTTGAAATGGAACCCGGCTTCCAAGGGGAGACAAATTAATAAAAATAAAATAGTAATAACCACCTATAGAAGTATAATTCTAACAATGACTTCACAAGAATTAAAATTACTGGACTGAAACATTAATAGCCTAAAAATAAAGTTAGTGAATTGAAATTTAGAAAATGTATTGCTTACAGTGTAGCATGTCAATCAGACAAATCGGACAGCTACAATTAAATATTAATATTTTGATAATTTTGAAAGAAAGAAGTAATATTAACATATTTAAAAGTAATCTACCTCAAAGCTTATTTTCCCTGACTAGATGCAGTCAGATACAATTACGTGTCTCCCTAAATTGAAACATGTGGTTGTTAAAAATATATTGCTTTTTGATAAATGCTGTGGCAGATATCAAAGAACAGGATTGCCATTATCATATTTATGAATAAAATACTTTAACGCATATCCTTTGCCATTGGATGATGTCGGATAAATTTACATTCACTTGCCATGCTGCCTACAAGAAAATATAATAAAGGCAGTCTATATCACAAATTCTCATAAAAATAATAACTGAGCCTAAATAATATAATCAAAACGGATATATTTAAATAGAAGATGCTTTAGTATCTACTCACCATTTCAAGATGTTCTTGGATTTGTTCGCCACGTGTTGGAAAAGAAAATTATTCAATGATGGCTGCCTAACTGCAGTCACACGTGCTTACATTTACAACACCTGATCACGTAATAAGTATAAAATGAACTTGACCTAGTGACCCACTTTCCGTCAAAGAAGACTGTGGCAGTCCAAGGAACCATGTTTTCCCCCTTCCCCACAAGCGGCTCTTTACACGTCCTTTTCTTTCCCACTGCTTTCATACGGCTCTCTCCTTTTCTATATTTCTGAGTTTATCACCCTTTCTGTTTTGTTCCGTTTTTGTCAGATTGTAGAAGTATATAAGGCCATTTCTCAGAATCACATTATACCCATTCTACTACAACGCAGCGTCGAAAAAGGAACTTCTACAACGTCACGCTACGAAGTAAACGACGACCATGAAGTGTTGGCCGTCAGATCCGCTGCCACGCTGGCCAGGAGAAAAAACTACATATACTTAAGTATCCTGGCAAACATCGTTAAGTCCTTATGACTTAGAGTGTAGTTTTCTGTTTTAAAAGACTAGATAATGTCTTCCTAGACTTTTTCAATATTTTATATGTTTTGTGTCTATAGTCGAAGCCGACTTTCTTTTGTTTGTTAGTTTAATATTATGTTGAATGGACAGTTAATACATTTGAAGTCTTGTTGTCTTCAAGATGGAAAAGGTTTATTTTATTGATTTAATATTGTGTCCTCCAGTCTGAAGGACAAGTCTAATTTTGACTAGTATTAGACTTAGTATATCTGTCCTAGCGACTATGTTTATCTGTATCCTTTTGATACAGGCTTTACATTATGAGCCTTTGAATTCGAATGCAGTAATTGCTTAGTCAAAGACTTACTAACCTCCTCAAGTTCCATTTGTTTATTTTGAGCCAATGTTTCTCATGACGCCTTGGATGTCATGTGCATCTGTTTAATATTTATATGGCTACAACCAGGCTGTCTGTTTGGTTTTCCAAATAACAGTTGGGTTAATGGAGATCTATGTTTTGAGTTGGTCAAGTAGTGGCTTCTCGTACAGTATTAGCTTGGGCGAGCAATCCGTGGAACTCCACTTGTGTCGTAATGGGGTCCGCGCAAATAATACCCTTTTGTCTTTGTCTGTTTTTTGGCTTCTATTGTTTCTTGTGATGCTCTTAGTGTAATTGAATTTAGAATTGTTTGTACTATTGAATGCTCTGGCAGTACCGAAAAGGAAAGAGACCAGCCATAGTACTACTTTTTGTTGACACCTGTTTGATTAGGCATCGACAACTGGTATATACAGATATTTATATTGTTTATCACTATCCAAAATGTTTTAAGGATATTGTCTTACGACCCAGTCAAGCTAACTGATTAAAATGTATATGTATATCTTGTTCTCCTTTAGAAAACTTCTACCTGTAGCCTGGCTCCAGCTTAGCCATTGTATCTACAGCAAGACAATCAAATTTCTCAAAGTCTCATTATTTGCAACAAGCTTCAAACTTATAATCTTGTAACATTATTGTAAACCTAATTCTTATTATTTATGTTTTTAATAAATTTATTTATTGTTAAACTAATTATTTTTCCATTTAAATTTCACCTTGTTTGTAACGTTATCAAATTAATCCGGTAGAGCTATTTGGTCACAACAGTCTTTATCATGGCTTGGGATACTTAAAATTAGCATAGAGCCCCAATCTTTCTTAAGATTAATTATTTTAAATAAATAATTTAGTTAGGATAAATAATTACTAAATTAGGTATAGAATAGAACAATAGATAATACATGCTGAAGGCGATAGGCCTACTGACAGTAAACTGACATTGACAAAATATATTTTCTAAGAAACTCGAGGGGGGAGAAATTAGTAAAATGAAGTATTAAATGGTAAAATTACTTGGCTATTAAGCTATCGCCTATGGGCACTTGCAGGCCTATTGCATAAACAAATGAATTTAGGGGCTTAGGAATAATATTAAATTAACAAAATAAATATATGGATGCAATGGTCAGAGATAGTAACAAAAAAATCGTCGACCACCTTACAACAGGGCCCACTTAGCATTAAAAGTGCCAAGAATGTGTAAAGTATGGAAAATTAGAAGAATAAAAAAGCAACTGTATTCATTTAATGTATCTATTAATAGTTATTTAAACTTATCTGGATCAGACCTCCTTAGAAGGATTGGTTTTCTGCATTACTTATAGAAAGAAAGGTTGAGAGAAAGAAGAGTAACTTAGGAAGAAGGAGGATTCAAATATTAAATGACTTTAAGGAATGAAGAAAATTCTGGGAGTTCAAGGAGGAGGCAGAGAACAGGGAGCATTGGTGGTCTAAGTTTCCAGACTAAAGGAATATAGCTGCCGTAAGGCAGAGCACCTAATAATAATAATAATAATGTTGAACTTGGGTGTATACCATTATATCGCAAGTCCATTACAATGCATGTCCATTACATCGCGTTTTAGGAATAAATACGTTGCAGGTCCATCACGTTGAATTTCCCCCACCAATCTATACAGAGCTAACCCTACTCTGATGTACAACCAATAGGATTGAAGGGGCGTATATATAAAATTACATCGCAAGTCCATTACATCGCATGTCCATTACATCGCGTTTTAGGAACAAATATATTACAGGTCCCCCACGTCACATTTCCCCCACCTTTCTATACCCAGTTAACCTTACTCTGACGTACAACCAATAGAATTGAAGGGGCGTATGTATACAATTACATCGCATTACAAATACATCGCATGTCCATTACATTGCGTTTTTGAACAAATACATTGCATGTCCAACACGTCGAGTTTCTCCACCTCTCTTCACACAGCTAACCATATTGGCCAACATGATCCCAACAAGTTGTGTTACAATATAAACGTACTCCCAACTTATTGGGGATGTTGGCCAACATGTTGGTGTTGGGCGAGCTGGTCAGAGCCAAAAAGTTGTGTTGGGTTCTGTTGGATCATTTGTTAGAGATAATAAACGATCAACCCAACATGTTGGTCGAGTTGGGAGGTTCTGCGCATGTGCTATCGATTTGAATGAGTGTCTAACCTTGGTGAAGCATGTGTTTTATTTTCAGATTAGTTTAACTTTTAAAATCAGGGCTAGCATAATGTTGTGATCATGGAATGGAACAAGGCTAATACAGATAAACTAATTGATTTAAATTCTGAAAATGGAAAAATTACACCTGGACACGGGAATCGAACCCGGGACCCATGTTCATATCTCATTTTTCAATTTTAAGAATTGATGGAGATGGAGAATTCCTCACTAAAAAGAATAAATAATAATAGCTTTGGCTACTAGATTCTTAATTGATTTATATCAAAGGTATTTTGTTATTTGTGATGTTTCATGTGTACAAAGCTATTAACTCCACTTTACAAATTTAGACAACTCATTATTACCATATACACACCTTCAATTCCATCTCTAGCAAAAAAAAAAAAAAA
>CABFOV010004788.1:0-19147 GCA_902141375.1 Timema poppense | reverse complement strand
CCACTTGACCCACCCAGCCTTCCAAATATTTGTTTTCATTTTGTCTACCGGTTGGTTGTCTATCACATGGTCCAGCTCGTGTCGATCACTTGGTCCGTGTCGTTTCTTCGTGTCTAGCAGTTGGTCTTTTTACAGATTTGTTCTCTCGTGTCGATCGCTTGGTTGTCTATCACTTTGTACTCCTATACTTGAGCTTGTCTATCAGTTGGTCCAAGTCGTGTCGGCCACTTGACCCACCCAGCCTTCCAAATATTTTTTTATAACTTGTCGAGCAGTTTTTTGTCTAGCAGTTTGTATGGTGCCTATTGTCACACAACTTGTTGGGATCGTGTTGGCCAATATGGTTAGCTGTGTGTAGAGAGGTGGAGAAATGCGATGTGTTGGACCTGAAATGTATTTGTTCAGAAACGCAATGTAATGGACATGCAATGTATTTGTAATGCGATGTAATTGTATATATACGCCCCTTCAATCCTACTGGTTGTACGTCAGAGTAGGGTTAGCTGGGTATAAAGAGGTGGGGGAAATGCGACGTGATGGACCTGCAACGTATTTGTTCCTAAAATGCTATGTAATGGACATGCGATGTAATGGACTTGCGATGTAATGGTGCCCACCCGTTGAACTTATGTAAGGTTGTGATTTGGATCAATTTATAAATTATCTACAAATAAATAGTGCATGACATATGACATAATGCCAATGAAGTTGAAATACTTTGCTTTCAATGATGGAGTACACAACAACAACAACAAAATTTATTGACTATTTCAAAATAGTTATACTTTACCAAAATAAATTACACATTATGGTGATATAACCACAAAAATATATTTCAAAATAAGGAATTGGTTATCAGCTGATTTTTTTCGTTTAACCAAATTAATTAAATGTAACAAACATATTTTTGACAAGCTAAAAATTTAAACTATCGCCTTCCATATATCACCTATATTTTGATCAATTGATCTGGGGAAGAACAAAACTCTACCCTTTGTGAATCAAATAGCCAAAGTTATTATTTATGCTTTTTAGTGGGGTTTACTCCATCTAGATATCATATTCTGAAAATTGAAAAACGACACCTGGACATGGGAATCGAAACTGGGACTTTTGACTTAGTATGCCAATGCTCAATGCGTTATCTGATGCTTGTGATCTTAATAAAAAATCACACATTTATAGCTGATGATTTCTGCACGTCCATCATAGACTCTGCCTTAAGATATGAGTGAAGAATGACCATAGACACGGAATGAATCCTGGATAGCTCAGGAGTAAGAGCATTGGTGTACTAAACTAAGCTAAAGGTCCTGGATTCGATTCCCGTGTCCAAATATCTTTTTTAAATTTTCAGAATATGATATTCACTTTGTGATATTTTGTGTCTTTTGGTTGCAAAAATATCCCCTCAAAAATCAAATACACATTCAGCATTATATTTGGTAATTTGTTGCACTTGTCCTATTGTAATGAAAAAATTAAAAAGAGAAAAGGATGTACATTATATAAATTTTATATAGTTTTCTGGTTTAATATTAGTGTCTTCTTGATCTTGTTTACATAACAATAATAATTAGCATCAAGATGTATAAAGATTGTGTTTTTGTTGGGCGCCACCCCTAGTATCTAGGAGAAAAATTATAATCCAAAAGAAAAACATTTACCTCAGCTAATTCAGACAGTGGCACGACGATTCTCAATAATCAAGACCACTGGGGAATACCTAAAATAAAACATGAGCAATTTAGATAAAAATGGATTGTTGCAATAAAATGTAATTTAGACTACAATAAAAATAAATGTATAGAACAACAATTGTTGGCAATATTGTGGATTTATTGTTGTTTCCTTTTTGCAACATCCTAATCATACCTATGGAATTCCAGATAGTTATAATTCTAATTTAACAAAATGTAAAATAGTATTGTTGAAACAAAAGGAAGAAAGAAAAAATACATATAATAAAAAAATTAATAATTAGACATAAAATTAAATGGTAATTAATTCTCTGCATTAATCTGTCTTTCTGAAAGTTCGTAAATGAATTCTGATTTTTATAGGAGAGAAAATAATAATAATAATAATTTAAAGTTGAGGAGTTGGCTTGACCTCACCCATGAATTAGTCCATATTGAAACACCAACTTCAGAAATTTGTTTCACTTTAGTAATGCAAATTCTTCCACAATTTAAACGAAAATAAACCGTCTAGTTCTTACACACACACTTAGCTTTCCATTCTTGCTACTTGTACTTTAATTTACAACCGTTTATTCACTTTAAAGTAATTTGAATTAGGAGCTCCACAGATTTGGTTCCGTATTAGATAAACACCGAAGAGGACCTCGTCTCCTACAGAAAGTTTTCCAAAAATCAAATTTAAAAATGTTTTATTATTTATTTCCAAGTCCAAAGAGAAAACTAATATATAAAAACCAAAGATAAAATGTTGGCTATGGACAAGGGATAAAAATCAAATACAATGCAGGTTTAATATAAATATTGAAATATATCCCAATGAATGTGAACAATGTTTCCATAAAAGAATTAAATGTTTATTTCTATCTGTCAAAATCGAAAAGCGCGCTGGTTTTGAGTTATTTACATCGAGCCTTTTTTCTTCTTTTACAATCACGAGATCCGCTACTTACTCGTTTGATAGAATTGCGCATGCGTTAAAACAAACATGGTCGATGTTGAAAATAACTACAAGAGTTAAACACACTCCTTAGAAGGATAATTAGTATGTTTAATAAAAGGTAAGTGTTCTTCCTTAAATCAAAATTCCTTATTTAAATTATTTAAAACAATGTTATACGTTGTTCCTTCCGTCCTTTTATTTTATGAATGGATTTAAATAGTTTTATTAGTCAGGCCGGCAACACAGTGGTCGAACTTTGAAGTCCTTAATTTCATACAAAAATAAATTAGAAATTATTCACAAAAATTATAAAAATATAGGGAAATACAAGGTAGGGTGGCAAATTACGTCACACTATAAAATTAATTAGCTTATTTATACCAGCAAAATGATTATCTGGAGAAAATACAACTAATACCCGGTCATCTATAATATCATTCTCTTCCTCTTTGACATTAATAACATTCTTATAAACTTTTCTGGATTTTTTTAAATGTTGGGGATTCTTTACATTCTTCACTCGTTGTTGCATTTGATTCATAGTTTCCGGTTCTTTTAACTGTAATAAAATGAGTCCGAAGTATCGCTCAAGGCTAAGATTTCCGAATAAACTGGTGAGTTTTATTTTTGTGTGGGCAAAATACAATCCATACAAACACTTTTTCAGGAGCAATTTAAAATATTTAGCGACGTTTCTTGACCATTGCGTTATCGTCATATATGAATGGCACGAAAAGGGATATAATATATTTATCTAATTATCTATTAATTTGAGTCATCTTTCTCATTATTTGTGTTTACATCAAAACCCTCTGAGGGTTTAAAAGGGATGATGGCACATTTATTGAAACTAGCTTTGTTTTTGAAGTAGCTTTATTTGTGATAATTTTAGATTTATCTAATTCCCTATTAATTTGTCATTTTTCTCATTATATGTGTTTACATCAAATCCCTCTGAGGGTTTAAAGGGATTATGGCACATTTATTGAAACTAGCTTTTATTTTGAAGCAGCCTTCGTTGTGATTTTATTCAAAACCGAGCCTTTGTAATTGTGGCAGTCCTTTTTCCAAGTTATGCTTTCCATGATGAAAGGATTTGCCACCAAGTCCAATGAGAAACCGAAAAAGTACTACATCAAGTGGTTGAGTAAGGTGTGTTGAATTTGATGGCAAAAAAAAAATGAATAAAATGGCATTGTCACTGCAAGCCCGTATGGATTCGACTGAGAAACTGAACGACAGATTCTCTCCATTAAGGATTTTTTTCCCTTCTCAGTTAAAAAAAAAGGTATCCAGACAGATTGAACCATAATATCATAAAACATGTGTTATAGAACCATTCAGATTTATTGTGATTAGATCTGAATTCTTTCAGACCACCTTCTATCCAACTGGGGTAGAGATGGGTTGCTTCCTTCCTGTATCATTTGTCAGGTTTGTCTCGCCATAGTTTACAATGTTTTCTTGTGGCACGTTGATATATTCTGTCAAGCTACTGACGTATTTGTTTATTATTTCACAAGGCTCTGCTGCTCTATTTCTTGTTACCTTTAGGCGAGTATGAATTGCTAGACCCTCTTTATATCAATTAAATAATGAACATACAAAATACTTTCCAGAAATGTTTTGGTTTAATCCTATCTCCACGACACCCCTTCCATCCAAATTACCTTAAGTTAACATTCGAACATCAAAAGCATAAAGTGGCTGGATAGACATGTAATTTCTTCCAATCTGTTCATTAAGAGTTGCTATTATTCTTGTGATAACTATGTCTTGCTTTCATGTTTCCGAATATCACCTTTCATGCGTTCTTGTAGAACATAAAAGCTTATGCCATAGATTTTAGACGCCTGCCATAACTCATTCCATGACTTACGGCGTTTTTTCGATCAACAATCTTAGAAATTTGTACTTTGTGATAATTTTTTGATCCTAAGTTATGTTTGTATATCCTAGGTCCTCTTATATAATTAGAGTAAATACCTATTTATTGTATCTCTGTCAAATTAAATAAAAGTATGCAAATAATTTTTTTTTATCATATACACTTATGTACCTATTAAAATATAATATATTTAGAGGGGAAAAGCATAAAAATATTATTATTACTGACACAAATCATAATTTCCCACAAAAAAAGTTTTATAATGTTTAATAATGTTCAAATTTGATTTTGTAAGGAGTAATAAATTAAAACATATATAAGCTCTTTATTTTTATACCCTTATCCTTATTTGAGAGTAATTTAGTCTTCTATGACGTCATGTTTCGGTGTTTTTATTGATGTTAAACTATCTTCATGTCTTATTAATGATAAAGAGGATATTCTGTTCAGTGATCTCTATATTATATTGGATGGACATAAAGACCCCCCTTTACAACGGACCAAACCGTGACGCTAAAGTTTGTTGTCTGATTGCTAGCTAGGGGACAGCTTTAATGGGTTTTTTTTCAATGTTCTTGTTTTAAAACGTGTATCTAGTGAACAAAAGCATTTCTTTAAAAAAATAGTGAAGTATTATAGCCGACTTTACTGACACATTTTCAATAAAGGATACACAATTCCATTTTAAAGGTAATATTGTACAAATAAAAATAAAATCCTTAATAAATTAAACTATATAGCTAACGCCAATGTTGTTTATATTCTGAATTCTGCCAAGACTACAATACATTTAAAATGGGCTATTAGGTTAATAATGGTTTTGGAAACAATATTATAAATAAAGTTCGATACCCAAAAAAAAGGTAGCTTCAAACTTAATTACATACGTTTAAATTACAAACTTTGTGTAGAAGTTTTACATTTAATTAATCATTTAGGTTATAGGATTATGTTAAGTATTACTATCTTATGAATATTGTTTTATACCTTCTTTCTATATATTTTATTTTAAAATATCTTGTGAGCATAATATATATTACTAGCAGAAGCACCTGGCTTTGGCAGTGGTAACTCCAGACAACGCGTTTATTTGCTTCAAACAGATATAAAATTAACAATTCCATTTTATTATTTATTCTGACCCATTTTTTAATCAAGTAAACAAAATCAAATCCAAATTTTATTAGTCCGGCTGTGAGGTGCACAGGATCTACTTACCTTTAAATCTCAGACCTTTCGTTCGTTAGATCTCGCCCAAAGGCTTAAGAAAGACACACGTTTATTCAAACTCTTATTTTTGATTAATATATAGGACAATATATTTGTTTTAAATATAGATATGAAAGAACAACATAGTTATTATAAATGTATTGAAGTAACCACGTTTTGCCTGGTCAAATATATTTATTCCTGGTTCTACAATCGGAATTAATGAAAAAAAATTGGAGGAATTATGATGTAGACTAATAAAATATGGCCTAATAATTGCCTACTAAATTTCTTAAACTGTTAATTTGTGTAGTACTCTACGTATTCTTTTTTATTACCATAAAATAAAAACTATATAATAATAATAATTGAGAATAAGCATATATTTAATTATCTATCTTTAATAAATGATTGTTTCGTTTTTGTTTCTTAAAACGTTTGTATGACTTTATTCTGATCACCTCAGCCCATTTCCTGTTGAAATAGCAACACGCAAGTTATCAGGGCATGAACGATGGTGAGAATTCTAATTTTTATTATCGTGTAAATAAGTTGTAATCCTAAGATATGTTTAAATTATGTCTTGTTTTAATGTGTTGTAAACTCTTTTTATTTTCTAGTCTGCTCACAAAACTTTCAGAATCAAGCAGAAGCTTGCTAAGAAGTTAAAGCAAAATAGACCCATCCCTCAATGGGTTAGGATGAGAACTGACAACACCATCAGGTGAGTAAAGAGATTGTGGTTAAATAGTTTTGTTAGATGTGAGATACAATAGGTCTACTTTATTTTATTGACTAATACACCGTCCATTCGGCTTGATTTTCATGATCTTTTTACTTAAAATTGTATCATTGTAAATTAAAATATGGCCTACCTACTCATTTTGAAGCATTAAATATCAAACAATAAAGAAACTCCTATTTTAACGCTAAATATTTAGATGTCAATTATAATAGCTTACAATAAAATTTGTTGTGTAATCACAGACCTAAATAGATTAAAGTATAAATTTAAATTGACAAACATTATTACCTAAACTAGATCTTTGGCATGCTAAGTCAATGGTCCCAAGTTTGATTGCATTTTTTAACAGATTTAACTGAACTGTAGTTTCCTTTCGCACAGTTTCTCAATTACAATGATTTGCCTGTGATGTGTTGGTCTTTATTGGCATTTTGCTTTAAAATGACAATCTTTTATTGAATACTGGCTGTAGTATCTGATAGCTCATGATACTATTGATTAATCACATGCCATACTACTACTGCCTTAATTACAATGATTTGCAACTTTTATTTTGATATACATTGCCATGTGCACTGGTGTCAAAGTGGCGGCCATTTAGCTTGATCTTCATTTTAGGAAATAGAAATAAGTCACAGGGGGAAAAATTAGAGAGCCATCTTGTTTTTGGCCAAAAACTGCCGGGTGAAAAGGGAAGCATGAGACAGAGCATTGTCGTGGTGCAACAGCCAGTTCTGTTACCAAAACTCGAGGCAATGTCTGCACACATTTTCACGCAGTTGCCTCAAAACGTTACAATAGAACATGGAATTGACTGTTTGACCTGCTGGGACAGATTCTTTGTGCACAATTCCATTAATGTCAAAAAATTATAAGCATCCTCTGTTTGACCCAACCGGGCATGCCATTGAAAGATTTGTGTATGGCCCATGCTTTCTTCCCCGATTGAATCAATTTCTGAGTCTCTGTTGCTTCCCAAGATCCGAACAAATTTTTATGCACACATGTTTTCCTTTTTTGAATTCATCTGGAAAATCGCCAAAGGCTATGTACACGACTCCAAATAAAGGACCTGAAAAATCAGCAGAACACTCAGTGAAACTTGGTACATTGACTTCCAAGACATGATAGTGTTATCGTCTAAAGATTCATAGTACTACTATAACTGCGGTCCAGATGGCAGCATTGCTCTGGAAATTTTTTATAACCTCTCGTATACCCACCTCTCAGGCGGAAAAGTCAAAGGCTTCACTCTCGTCTTAGTTAGGCTTGTTGATAACTGGGACATCAGGGTTCGAAACCCGTCATGTCTACTGAGGCTGGTTATTCCTAAATGATTTCCCATTCTTCCATTTAACTCTGGTTAGATTACCTCTGAAATGCTTCCTTCCTCTTCCCTACTCCATTAAAGTAATTTCATTTTGTGTATAACCTGAATTGGTAGTAAAACATAGTGATCAAAATAGAACTATATAAAAAAAAATCATGCCCTCATAGGCTTATCTCCTGGCCATCCAATAAAAAAATAGACATTGTATTGTCCAGGAATTTCCCTGAACATGAAAATAATCAATCTCCACCTTTTTGATTACCTTTTATTAGAAAGATTTATTTAAATATTACAAAAAACATAAGCACTTGGCTATAAACAAAATGTGAGTTATTCCATGTCAAATCACCCAGCAATAGTTGCTTGATAATAATTTAAATTTTTATATTTTCACCATAGGTGACTTGCTATAAACTCTTTGTTGTTTCTTTTTATCTGATATTTTGGATTTATACACAGATTTCTTTGTCACTAGTAAAAACGAGCCTATACAAAGGTTTTGCCAAAAGATTATTGTTTAGTTTCTATTAGAAATAGGTTTCACTGCCTTAAATTAGATATCCTGGCATTTCAGAAAATGCTTATAAATATAACTTGGATAAAGTTTTGATAACTGGGACTGGCTTAATGGGCTTAAATAATCACTACCTTTTTAATTAAACCTTCTTTGAAATATTTATTTTAATATTATAAAAATGGATGATTTTCCATTGAAATATATCAAACGTTTGGTTTTTTATGCACCTCAACGTACTTCATGGTGGCTACAGACGGAAAACCTGGAAAAGTCGGGGAATTTTTGGATGACGAGGAAATGTCAGGGAATTTAACTAAAAATAAGGAAGTCGGGGAATTAAAAAATGTCTAAAATATCCCATTAATTTTGCAACCAAACACTAAAACAAAAGTTAATAATACCTAAATAAAATAACATTTTAATTTTTTAAATAACTGATAAAACCGTTTATGTTTAGTAGATACAAACTTTTGTTAATATGTGATCATCCACCATCAAAATGGAAAAAAGTAGTCTGGGAAAATTGAAAAATGTAGCCTGGAAAACTTGGAAAAGTCAGGGAATTTTGTAAAATATGTTTGGTAGCCATCCTTTACTTTAATGGGCTATCCACATACTTTTACAAATGGGCTCAATTAAATAAATATGTTTTAGAAGCAGTACACCTATATTTGCATAGAGACCATTTCATTACATCCAGCTGGGTTTTAAATCCTGACCCATGTTATATGAGATAGGTGATTTTGTCTTATTGGTTCAAGCTCAGGTGATTTTGTCATAGTTATTATCACTCCCCTACATTGGGCTTCACTTTTTGTGACAGAAATAAAGAACATAAGATAAAGTTGATTTTAGTTTATTCGATGATAATTATTGATACTTATATTGAAAAATGACCATGTTGCACGAGAGCCGTGCATACGTCCGTCCGTGACAATGACTGACATCACAGTGACTTCTGAAATTGCACCACTCGTGATATATCTTAGTTCACTAGAACTTACTAGAATGTTTAGTTCGCGAAAACGTATAGAAGGATACAGAATGATTGAGAACCGGAAACTGCCTCAAATTGAACATCTACATTATTCTGGGCTGTTCGAGAGAAGGAAGTTAATTTTTTAAAAGATTAAATATTGTAATTTTGACTCAACTTTACGTCACACACCAAAGTTAGTTACAGTAGCTGATGCCTCCTAACTTCAGGGCGTGAACTTAAAAACAAGAAATAACTTGTAATTTCCTAGTTAAAATCTGGTAGCTATCATATCTGAATAATTTAGAAGACATGCTTTAACCGCCAAGTAATAAAATATATAATTAAGAGGAGAATATTGTCAATACTTTCAAATATTTATTAGGGTCAAATCAGGGACATTACAAGCTGACAGCTTTGAAAAGTAACTAGACCAAATTATGTATCCCTATGTCGAAACATATGATATGCAAAAGCATGTGTTAAGCAGCTGTCATTTCAGACAGACAAAATATAATTTCTATACAAGAAACATATATGACTGTTTTATTTATTTTTTATTGACCTTGATGCGTTAATGTTAGGCCTATTATTAATTTTTTCCACAATATTATAATTAAAAAAATTATCATTTAATCCCATATTAGTTTTTATTATCATAAATTAATAATTACTTGTTTTTACAAATGATTATTTGTTAATAGTATTATTAATAACATTATAGATGTAAAAAAACTGAAAGTGTATTATTACACGAAGAAGAAAAACACTGTCATAAACCTTTTAGAAAACATTCTAAAATAGTTTCAAGTAAGGAGTGGTAATGATTAAAGTTAAAGACTTAGATAGAAAACTCAGGAATAGTTATAACAAAATATATAGATTTTCATTTTAATGAATTAGATAATTTTAAAATTGGTAGATGAATTAAGTAGCTTTTAATATTCAAAATATTGGTTATACTTTGCTTTTAATGTGCAACAAAATGTCATCTAAAATTTTTCAATAAATTGATACAACAGTGAATTAACATGGGTTGACAAGGTGACCTGGCGGTCTAGGGGTAAGGTGTCAGACTTCTATGCTGGCGGCCGGGGTTCAATCCCCCATCCCGGCATAAAATTTATCTTATTACCAAACCCTTCCTTCACCTCTGACAAGACATCTTGTGAATGTGGGTGAATGCCAGGCCTCCACCGTGGTTCGGATTCCATGTTAAACTGTAGGTCCTCCATTTCATCTCGCAATCACCCTACCATTACGCATAGTGTAAGTGCGTACAACCCGAACGGGTAGTAAGACGCAGTGCTAATAATAATATGGGTTGACAAGTCTAAAATACACATATAACATATTACAATTTAGTTACAAAACTTGGATACAACAAATTAAGGACAAAAACAAAGTTAAATATCAACAGTGTTGTAAATTAGATAATAAAATTGGATTGGTTCAGTCCCATTGCTCCTTGTGATAGTTAGCCATTAGAATGATGCTGATATATATTCTTCCGACATGTTTCGGTATAAAAATACCATAATCATGGACAACTTAAAATGAAATTAAAGAACCAGAAGAAAACATGAGATGTATGTTTTACAAATATCTTAATAAATTACCGTTATATTAATGACTTTGTAAAAGACAATTAATATACCAAAATCACTGTGGGATTAGATTCACTAGGCCTACTCTTAAATAGTTATAACAAAGTCTCTAATAAACTACAATAACTTTTAACGAAGTCTTAGCCTGGTATTTATTTAATCAATACTGGAGAAAGACTCACAAGTATTTTTTACTACACTTCACAGATTTTTTTGGAATACTATTTATTTAAGTTTTGATACACTTAAATTTTTGAATAATGTATATCAATCACTGAGAAACACTTGCTATTTTTTAATCACACGCTCTAATGTTATATTAGATAAATGATTATTCAAAGATCACTAAAAACTGTTTATTTTCCAAGGATAAAACACACACACACTGAAATAATATTTAGAAAAGAACACACGGGTTACTAAGTAGCCGAATTAATATTAAAAAAAGACGCTTTTATTCAAATTTGTAACAAAATTATTAACAGTAGCATAGACATGCCTAAATACAAATCAATAGTATTCAACTATAAAATATATGGTTCTTCAACTTGTTGAATCACTCATGTGGTTTTATTAACTGTATTTTATACGATAATTCACTTATATTGTATATTTAAAATTGTTAGATTTTAGTTATGAGAATAACTGTTTTGTTGGTTGTTTAGTATTGAAGTTTTCTTTTGCTGTTTAATTCAAATTAATTATTAAAAGCAAGAGAACATTAAAAGTGGCCCTATATGCTGAAAACAAATATGGCCACTGGATAGAAGCTATGCTTCCAGTTGATGACGTAGTGGGACTTGTTGCAGGTTGGACGGCGAGTTGTAATAATACTCGTGTTTATAAAATTTAAACTTTATATTATTTTACAAACATTTTGTATGTTTTTTTCTCTTTATTATCACAAACTATTTATTTATGTTAAAGATATGTGAGGGCAGCTATAAAAATATTAACTGAATATAATATCATTAAATGTAAAATTTCACACTCTAATCAACCTGTAGTTGCCACAAGATTTAAAAGTAAAACTAAAATGAATTTACTAGACTTTTTTCTCTCTTAAATTTGATTATGGAAAATAAAATTATGCTGTAATCTTTGGGGAAGTATTGTTAAAAGGGATTGATAATATTTTTAGTGATAATAATCATAGTAATTAGTAAATAATAACTATTTCCAAATATGTTGACAAAAGTTACTTTCAGACAATGTTGACGTTACTGATACCATCTGCTAGTTGTCATGTAAAACCAAAGCAATGATAATTCCACTGTACCTTACTTTATGATTAATCTGATGAAAATACAAATATAATTCCTTTGTTCTAATCTGGAAATATGAGAACTCCTTATTGTAAACCTGGAAAGCACAAATAACTTTGTAGCAACAATATATAATGACAACTATTCGTTATATACTAATATAAACAAGTGCTACTTTTGACATAAAATTTTAATTAATGTGAGAACAAATATCTAATATGTGCAGTTAATTAAGTTTTGTCTTCTTTACAGATACAATGCAAAGAGGCGCCACTGGAGGAGGACAAAGCTGAAGCTTTGAGTATGTGCTGTGTGTTTTCTGGAAACTTTTGTTTGTATTGGTATCTAAATAAATATTGATAAGTGAACATTTGAGAAGACTAAGTTTTTCCAACCCTTTCCTTTTGACTTACTAATTTAGTCCTTATGTGAATCAACCTAAAACATAATAGGCCTATTGCTGTATTAGGAAAAAAGCCCTCTTTACTTAGTAATTTTGTATTTACAAATCCTAATTTACATTTATTTTGAAAGATTAATGCTGTACGCTATTTTATATTATGAAATAGCTTTACATAAACGACTATTAAATTATCTCGGTCGGGTGAACTGGGGGTGGTTTTGCCTAAATGGTTTTCCACTCCACGCAAATGCGGGTTCACTTACTCTAATTTAACCTTTACAATTCCTAATCCATTAGCGTAATTAGTATTTAAAGCGTATAATCCGAACCGGCAGTAAGACACAGTGCTAATATATATTATTATTATTATTATTATTAGAATAGTACCCGTACCAAAATTAACCATAGTTTATTGTACTGATAAAATCAATTATTATTTAAGTTACGATAATTTCCATTTTAATACTAATAATAATATTCGCCAACATAAAATCCAAACAGGATCTTTCTAAACTTGATTTTCATTCTATGCCATAGTACAAAAAACTCATTTTATAAGTCGATTAGAACAACAAAATGTATTATAAGTTTTCCTAGCTTTAAACTCTAATTATTTAGTTAGCAAACCAATTAAGTTTCCAAATTTATTAACTATGTTCAACAAAAAATAAGTTTAGAATATTTATTAATACAAGTATATATTTTAAAAATGCCAAAATGATAATTTTGAATGAGAGGCCGAAATGAATTTAATAGCTTACATTTTACCGGATAAGAAGCGTCCTCAACGAAAATCCAACCAAGAGTAATTTATCAAAGCAAACACAGCGGTATATATTCACTCTATAGCTCAAACTGAAGCATGCAAGATAGAAACAGGGAGGGAAAGAAGGAAAAATATTGGACAGACTTTTGATGGAAGTTTGATCTACCTTCTATTCTGTGCCAGAACCTTATAGAAGGTCCTTCTATATAGAGCCATATTTTTCTGGAGGCTTGTAGTTGATTCTCGTCTATGTTGGATGCGGCGGCGATGAATGAGACAGGAACTAGATTTATGTGACTTGGTCAGTTGACTGGGCTTGTTGAGTGGAGTGGGTCATGTTGTTTTGATGCTCGTGTGTTATTTAAGATTTAAGTGGGGAGGGATGTTTTGTCAACAGCAGGCTTAGATGAGTTGCATTAACCATTATATATTTTGTAGACAATAGTACTGTTCTTATGTTTGTAACTTCAACAGACGTTACATTCTTTCCTCATTGTTTATTTAACTAGATTATTTCATTTATTTACTTATTGTGGTCGAGTGTTTCTGCAACAATGTATATTATTTAGTTTCACAAAACATGAGTTTTTGGTAAATTTCTCTCTTTTAAGATAAAAGAGAGTCTCGGAGAACCACCAAGTGTAAATTATTTAGTTTTCTTTGACTTATGTGATTTTGTGATGAGCATAGATTCATTTGTCTAGTATCATAATTTTGTCAGGAATTTAATTAATCATTAACTGTTTCCAGCTTATAGCCAGGTCGGTTTAGAAAAATTACTCATTCCTCTATCTTTCCACATTTTTTTTCTCTTTAATTTCTTCCATTATTTACCTCTCACTTGCACACTTTCTGTTATCTGCTCCTCCCATCTCTTTCTTGGCTTCCCTTGCAGTCTTTTTCCTAAATACTTCATTAAAAAAAAGCATTCTCCCTTTTTTTTCATCCTCATTACATGCTTGTACCATCTCAGTCTTTCTTCCTCTACTATCTCATGTACTACCTATATCCCCACTCTTTCTCAAATAACTTCATTCCCATGGCCTCTACTTTCATAGCTTCTCTTACATTCTTGTCTATGTTTCTGCTGCATATGTGACATTGGGTACAAATTACACCATGTACAACACTTCAAGGGCACTTCTCTTCTCCATAGGTCTCTTACACACCTCTAAAACAACTCTCCCTGCTGGCCTATTCTCATTACATTCTATCTATTTCCACCTTTTGCCTCACTCACGTTTACAAGATATTTATGCCTTATCCTCTTACTTGTCATTACCATTACTTCACACTTCGTCATGCTAAATTTCATCCCACACTCTCTCACTTCCTCATTCCATTCCTGTAACTTCCTGTACTTCCTCTTCTTTCTCCCTCCATACCATCAAGTCTTCAGCAAACATCATGGCTTTCATTCTCCTCCCCAAGTTTTCCTGCCATTTTGTTCATTAGCATTTCCATTACAAATAGTAATAGTGAGAGGGTACTCCCCTGCTTCCCTTCATGTTATTTGGAACCACTCCAGTCTCCCACTCTCCATCTTAATACAACTCCTGTTATCCTCATACTTGCTATTCCACTCTCATTACAACTCCTCTTTCAACTTCGGCCTCCTCCATCGCTTTCCAAACTTTATTTCTAATTATGTTATCTATAAAATGCCTTCTCCACATCCATAAATACCATTACCAAGGCTCTTCCATATTCATTACTTCTTTCCATAAGCTGTCGTATGGCAAAGATAAAGAATTTTGTAGACCTCTGTTCTCTAAATCTGTGCTGTTACTCTCTCCACCTTTAATTTTATTTGTATTCGCTTTTCCACTATCTTCTCATATATTTTTGTACAATGACACGTCAATATGATCCCCCTATAATTTTTATATCCCTTTCTGTCTCCTTGACAATAATATTATACCCCCTGTTTTTACAATCTTCCGGTACCTTGTTCTCCTTCCAAATCACTCTCAGCACTCTGTATAACCATTGTATACCTACTTCACCTGCAGTGCTTATCATTTCCACATTCACTTCATCCACACCCCATGCTTTTCCTTGTTTCATCCTCTTTCCATGTGGGATCTCTTCCCTCCTCTTATGTTATTTATTCCTGCTCCTCTTTTTTACTTTCATCTCTTTCATCCTCCTCTCCTTTAATGTTATTTCTTATTCTCTTTTCCATTATTTTCGCACATATTTTTCTCCAATGGCACATCACTGTTATCCACCTATAGTTTGTACATCTCTTTTTTTCTCCTTTCTTGACAATAGGTATTATAACCCTCTTTTTAAAATCTTCTGATACCTTGTTCTCCTTGCAAATCATCTCAAATCATATCTCATCCATAGTTCCTTTTCTTCTTCCCCTGTCAGAATTATTTCTTTGTCGTCCATCATTCTAACTTGTGTTTTCTCCATCTTACTGTTTTTTACTTGGTTCTATAGCACTTTAAAACACCTAAATGCTTTATTCTTCTCCTCCACTCCTCCCTTCATCCTGTCACTCCACCAGGGTGTCTCCTTCCACTTTCTATTATTACTTGTCCTCTCACCTCCTCTTTAGCTCCCACCAAACTCTTAAACCTTTTCCATTTAAACTCTACACTTTGTATCTCATCCTTGGGCATAAAGTTTCTTTCTTTTCTTAGATACTGCTCTTTTTCCTTTTCACTATTTTTAGCCTCCACATCCATATTACCCGCCTCATTGGCGTAGTTGGCTAACACGCTAGTCATGTTGAGCTCGACTGCTGAGGACGGGGAGATCGAGGTTTGAATCTCGGTCGGGTGAACTGGAGGAGGTTTTTCCAAAATGGTTTTCCACTCTCCCTCCACGCAAATGCGGGTTCACTTCCTCTAATTCAACCTTCCCAATTCATAATCCATTAGCATAATTAGTACTTGAAGCATATAACCTGAACAGGTAGTAAGACGCGGTGCAGTGATAAATAATAATAAAAACATCCTTTTTCTTCTTTTTTGTCTTACTACCGTTCTCTTACATTCCCATCCCTTTTGTCTGTCACCAACAAACAAACTGTGGTCACTATCCAAGGACCCATTTGGTATTACCTTGATGTTTACAGTCTGACTTTCCATTTCTTCATCCTTGAGAACGTAGTCAATCACTGACTTTTGCTCCCAATCCCAACTGTATCTAGTGGTCTTATGGCATGCTCTTTCCTATTTATACCAGCTGTTTGCCACTTTCATTTTATTTCTTGCACATAACTCCAACAGCCTTCTACTCTCCTTGTTTATATCTCCCCATCATTCTTGCTCTAACACCTCAAACCCTCCTCTCTTTTTTTAATTTAATTTAATTTTAATTAATAGTTTTAATATAATACCAAGAAAATGTATATTTTCAGTCTGGAAAACCTGGAATTCAAGCAATTTCAAACTTTAAAATAATTTGTATCAACCCTGATTACTTTAAACATAATAAGATAAAATAAATTCAAAACTAGGCAAACATGGTTTTATGTTAGTTAAAACTTTGTAGGTCTTTGTGTAGTATCTATAATTTTTTTTTCAATGGAATGGTTGAAAGAGATGCATTTTTTCTGTTCTAATATGCACTGTATAAACCAGTGGTTTCCAGCCTGGGCTGAATGGAGCGGAAAAATTAGGAAATAAGGTTAAAAATCATATATAAATTAAAGGTGTTTTTTTATTTAAATCACTTTTCCAAAGTAAATAAGATAAGTATTTCTTGTATTGGCAACACTGCCTACCAGCTGTAATAAATTCTGTGACCAGCCAAAGGTGTGCTTACATATTTTATTTTCAAGCTCTCAAGCATTGGATTCAGCCCCCTCCCTCCTTTTTATCATTTCTCCTCACTACCCAACCCCTAAGCAAAAGGTTCCCAAACTTTTGGATAAAAGTAGACCTTGCACCAGAAAAAATATATGCTGAAGCCCTTGTAGCATTTCTTACACTAAAAGTATGACATTCCTGTGTCCAGGTGTCATTTTTCACTTTTCAGAATATGATATTCAATAATGATTGTCTGCTTAGTTTAAATGAAAGACTATTAGAACACATGAATAAGTTTGTGTATCAGGGCAGAATATTCTCTAAAAATGAAAGAATAGATGGTGAAATTGACAGACGAGTGAATGCATTTCGGAGAGTAGTTGGATGTTTGTGGATCATTGCAAGGAATGGAGTATTAAAGAGGTAAAGATGGCAGTAATTTAAAGTGTGTTAACACCAACATTGTTTTATGGATGTGAAGCGTGGGTTTGTCAGGAGAAATACAAGAGCAAGATGAATGTGGTTGGAATGAGATATCCAAGAAATTTATGTGGGGAAACATTTATGGAAAATGTCGGTAATGAATGGGTGCTAAAGGAATGTGGTTTAAAAGAGAATCTAATAGGTCAATGTGAAAGAAGTTATGTTGAGAGGGCGAGTGTGGATCGAGTGACACAATTATTTGAAGGTAGTATGGCTCAAAAGGGAAAGGTAGGCTATGTAAGACTTGAATCACTATGAATATAACTAATATTGGCTAAATATGGTAGACAAATGTGTGAAAAAGAAAAACATTTAGCATTTTAAGAATAGAAGAGGAATACACAAGGATAGGGAAGTGTGGAGAAAGTTAGTGGGGCTGTATTAAGTACGAAGTTTTTTTTATAGCTATATGCGCCAGAGTTTCTTGCCTTTGCTTTAAGGGAATGCTGTGATTAGGTAGGTCATTTTTACAAGTAGAAACAAAACAGAAAATCTCACATGTTCTGACTGCACCTTTGGCAAACGTCCTTTATTCAGATTTGAATAAATTGGTAATCCTAATTACTGTTGCTATTTTATAGTGTGAAAAACAAAGAATACTATAAAATTGACTCATGAAGCCTGAGATAACTGGTAGAGCTGAGGGATTTGCGGCGCACAGTTTGAAAAATGCGTCCTTAAGCTACCGTTGCGGCCATGTGCAACATCACCAAATCTCTGACTCTGATGCTCATAAAATTAAACAGCATTGTCGACTTGAAGGGGAAAGTGATTTGTGGTGTGCGCTATCAAACATCAAACCCACTTTACAAGAACTGATGAAAAAAAGTGCCAACAATCATGATAATCATAGTTTTTTCCTTTCATCCTGCCAGTGTCAGATTGATTTTTGTATTAAATAAGGAAATAAATAATTAGAAAATATTAATGGTACGGCGCATCACACAGACTTTCTTTTGCTTTTATCTTAAAATAGCTATTTACTAAAAACTCACAGGATTTGTGAAACAAAATAAGTATTTACATTGTTGTAGAAACAATACAACAAAGATCATAAATGAAATAATATACACTGTTGCTTACTCTGTTTTAGGAGTTAGGAATCCTCTTAGAGAAAAATTGAGAAAAGAGAAACACCTTTGTCCACCAAAGAGCATCAGAATCAAATTCATTTTCAAAGACCTGAATTAAAAAGTATATATAGGCCTATTTGTTTATAGCTCAAACTATTGGTTCTATAAAAATATATATTTCAAAAAAAGTGTATGTTGAATAGAATTACAACTTTACAATTTTAAGTTATTTCATGTATATCTAAAATAGTTGTGGGAAAATGATGAAAATTGTATAATTTCCTTAGTGTAAAGTACCCTCAAAGTCATTTTCATAAGAAAATGAGAATTGTCATCTTGTTTATAATTATAAACAGTGTCTTAGATATAAAATTTAATCAAAATTGTTAGAGCAAATTTTGAGAAAATAATTATTTTCTATTTTTGCTCTTTAATGACCTACCCTTAATTTTAGGGTTAAATGTATAATTCCAAAAAT
>CABFOV010004787.1:36776-48962 GCA_902141375.1 Timema poppense | reverse complement strand
TATAATAATAAAAGGAAGTGTTTGTGTGCGATGCTCATCCAAATCTACGGCACGCAGAGATCTGACATTTTTAACATAGGTGTACGGTAGTGGGTCCGAATGCACCTCGAAACAGGAATTTTTAATTTTTAATTAGCTTTTTAACTAGGCTATTTTTAACACATTTTTGAAGGGGTCACGGGCAACGCCATGTGGGATTGCTAGTGATTAATATTGATCAAATGGATGAAACACAGCGTCTCAATATTCTTGACCCCAACAGAGTTTGACAACATAATACACTTTTGAATTTGTGTTATGTTTGTGGAATAAGAACAGCTAAGAGGAAGATCAAATAAAATAAAATTAGTACGCTGCACAGCAAAGACTTTCTTTCTTTTTAAGCTTAAAACAGAGATATTCACTAAAAAAACTAAAAATTGTATGAAACGAAATAATATACACTGTTGCTACAATTGATAATGATAACTTATTTTGTATCTCAAATAGTTTAGGATATTATTATGATCAAATTTGAAATTTTTTGCTTATTTAAAATGCCCGTGAAGTCATTTTCACGAAAACAAAAATTGCCCTTTTTTTTGCAGGGTTAAATAATGCTTGGATACAAAATGTAATTAAAAGCGTTAAGGCAGATTTTGAGAAGATCGATTTTATCTCTTTTTGCCCTTCAATAAAATACCCTTAATTTTAGGGTTGGATATCTATTTCCGAAAACTCCTTGGGGTGAACATGTGAAAACCTTTGATACCAAGGTTTAGCCTGATCGGTAAAATGGTTTCGGATCCAGTCTGAGATATAGACAGGCAAATAAGGTCGAGAGAAGTTAAAAATATGTATTTCACCATTTTATTTCAATTCAACTAAATTGTGCCATGTTATTGTTTTCTAGATTTTCAATTGACCTAAACGGAAATTTGCTCGTTGAAGTATTTATTATTATTATTATTATTAATATCCACTCTACCAAAGCAACAAATCAAAGTATTTTTTTACAGTGCGTCTTACTATAAATTTGAACTGTACGCATTTAATTTACGCTAATGAGCTAGGGATGAGTAAGGTTTAATTTAAAATAAAAATACAGAAGTTTTTGTGAAGAGATAATGGGGACCTTTTAGTAAAAAAAAATAATAGTAAAACCCAACATACCAAGCAGGGATTTGAACCCTAATCAACCCCGACACTGGCTGACCAGAGTATATGTTCCTGGCATTTAGTGCGCGTGCCCACCGATGCGTGTTTCTAAGCTTAACAAGCAAATTTAAGAACCCAAACGTTCTGCCAAAAGGTGAGGTTTTGTTCATGGCTATACGTCATCAGAATAAAAGTCTCAACAAAGGAGGCTTTTGATCTCCCGATGGTTGCCGGCAATAAGCAGGAGATTGGCACATGGTGGAAAATAAAGGGTGAAGATGAGGGAGAGAAAGGGGCAAAGATCAAACAACGTGTGAAAATTAATGTACATAATGAAGTTTTGTCGTTGGCAGAAAGTGAGTAATGACAGCCCCGGACAGTTTGAGGAGGGCTGAAGACAGAGGGTGAAGGGCACTTCTGTTTTAGCTCAAGGAAGGGGGTAACACAATTATTAAAGAGCAATTATTCTCTCGGTTGGGGAAGCGGGTGATGATGTGTTGTTATTATTCTGATAGCTCACATTATAAACTCATCCTTATAATAAAACATGGCCGAGCTAGCTTAGGACAGCAACACTTGTATCTAACAAGCGTGAGATGTATGAGTGAGACAAGGAACATAAATGGGTAATGAAATAATCTCAGGAATCTGTGTGATCTTTGAACCACGCGAGAACTTTTATTTTGGTGAAAATTAAATGTTACTGTAGATAATAAGAATGGTGCTCAAGGCTAATTTAGTGTCACGTTCTAGAATTATATTGTCTAATAAAAATTAACTGAGCCTATATATTAAAAGTGTAAACAAAAATTGACAATTCATAGCATTATTATCTGTTAATAGCCTACTTGTTTTTTCCGTTTTTTGTCCGGTTCTGTTTGCATATGAATGAGATCCACTTGCCCTCTTGAATTAGTGTAGTTGCTCAAAATTGGGTGCGCACCATCCGCTCAGTCTGGTCAAGAAACGAACTAAAATGGTATTTCAAAATGTTATTTCAAGCTTTGATCGTTTATTAATTGCACAATCCAGGTTTGGCTGTTTGTAAACGGCCAAAGCCCGAAATTTAAAATATAACTTTGGGCCTTGGTCATTTTAAAGCGTACAATCCTAAGGTTAGGCAAAATTCCGTCCAGTGACCGTTTTCGGGCTTTGCGCCCAACACATATATTTTGTAAGGCTAAAGATTCCCTTACCAAAGTCTTAAAATTTGTCTTCAGTTTATTTCAAAATGGTATCAATAAAATTAAATTAAATACCAAACAGCTGGTAACTAGGTATAGCTTGGAGTCAGAGCTCAGCTCTAAGGTGAGGTTGGTTTAATATAGTATATAATAGAGTTGGTAGTAAATATATATATATATATATATAGTTTTAAGCCAAAAATCAGCTCCAAGGAAAGGTTAGTTCAATATAGTTTACAATACAGTCGGTAGTCGGTAGCTAGTATGTAGTTTGGAGCCAGAAATTAGCTCCAAGGAGAGGTTTGTAAAATACCACAAAACACATCTAAAAGTTCCCTGCAACAAACGAGGGGAGGGTAAAGAAAATAAAGCTCCCAGACGATTTTGCTAGAGAGAAGGTCTTATTTTACAACTTAACTCAACGCTCACGCGCATTTTTACGACAGTTCTCCTCGTAGCTTCCACTTATGGTTTCCTTTCAGTGGCAGTCTGCGAAATACTTCAAGAGAAGATCTGACTTGTCAGCCAGTTGGTAAAGTATTAGGGTTCTATTCTTGGAGCTTGGTTAGGATGGTTTAATTCTCAGAGAAAGTTGCTTTTTTTTTATTTTACTCTAGTTTGTAAGTCATGTGATAAAACTACGTTATCATTATACATGTTCAACTAACTATAAATTCACGTGCATGTGTTAGCTTTAGCTCCCAATTATAGTCTGGCTAGAGAACGATTTGTTTTATGTATCGTCATACAAGCAAGCAAATTTCGGCTGACTGTATTGTAGCTGCTGAATATAACTAATATCACAATAACCACCTCCGTGGTACATCCTCTCTTGAAAGGGAAGACTACCTAAAAGTTTTTACGATGTTTATTTTTTGAGCATACGAAAATATGTTATATTATACCTCTCCTCAAACATTACTTGCAGTTGGAAACTTTTATATTCACAGTAAATGAACTCGGAACACTTTTATATAATACTTTGGTCATAGTTGTAACACTTTTATTTTCATATTGCTTGCATTCGGAAAGCTTTAACATATTCAAATTGATCGCGATCAGAACCCTTTTGTATTCTTATTATTGTAGTCATAACACTTTAGTGGGGACCCTTTTATCTACATATTGTTTGGATCTGTAGCTTGTTTAAATCTCCATATGTATGTGTATTGTTACTTTGATAAACATTTATAGTTGCTACCATAAGTTATAACAAATTTTAAGGTAAAGCTACCTATGATGCTGTTCAAGAATGTTTTGAAATATCTTATTTCAACATTTCTATTGTTTTTGATAAAATATTTATTATCTCTTCATTAACTATCTTTGGTTTTAAAACTAAGATTGATGAAGACCTTCTTTTATTTTCATTTGTACAAAAACAGCGTAAACTTATTTATTGAAAAGTTGCTAATAAATTCATATAACTTTAATAAATATGGTAGTACTGTATTTAATATATATCATTGACAATATTACAGTAGGCCCCCAAAAATGTTAATTTTAGAACAAAAGTTTGTTTGTCAAGAGAGTTCAAAAAGCTTCTCAAAAATAAAAATAAATAGTTCAAAATGCACTTTAATAGCCTTAACCTCACCCCTAGAGCATTTATTGTTCCTGAGCTTGGTTGCTAGAGATGTCACGTGATATGTGGAATCGCAGAACAGATTTATTTAATAAAGAGAGCACAAGATGTTCCACGTCAAAGGGGGCTTTACCTAATTGATGAGCTCAGATATTGTGTGTGCAGATGAATGGGTGAATAGATGCGATGACCTCAAAGGAGAGGATCTTCCCGAAATTAGTGAGAAGATCCATGAATAGAAGCGAATACCTCCTGCCCAGCTTGAGCTAGAATATCATTGAATAGAGGCGGTTAACTTTTGCCAGGATACAGTGAGAGGATCTTTGAATAGAGGTGAGGACGTCCTAGCATTATTGATTTAGAGGATCCTTGAATAGAGGTTTCTCCTGTCAGGATCGAGTGAAAGTTTCATTGAATAGAGGAAAGGACCTCCTGTCAAACTCTAGTGAGAAGATCGTTGAATAGAGGCTATCTCCTTTCAGGATCGAGTGAGAGTATCATTGAATAGAGGAAAGGACCTCCTGTCAAACTCTAGTGAGAAGATCGTTGAATAGAGGCTATCTCCTGTCAGGATCGAGTGAGAGTATCATTGAATAGAGGAAAGGACCTCCTGTCAAACTCAAGTGAGAGGATCCTTGAATAGAGGCTATCTCCTTTCAGGATCGAGTGAGAGTATCATTAAATAGAGGAAAGGTCCTTCTGTTGAACTCGAGTGAGAAGATCCTTGAATAGAGGAAATGACCTTCTGTCAAACTCGAGTGAGAATATCCTTGAATAGGTGCTAGGAACTCCTATCAAGATCGAATGAAAAGATTATTAAACAAAGATTTCCTCTCAAATAACACTAATTATGGATATAATTCATCACTTAAGACTTTAAATTATTTATGTTTTAAGGAAAGCTTATTAATATTGTAATGAGAATGAAAGGATGATGAAGCAGCATAATGAGAACTGCACAGCAAATATGCTGTGAGGGAAGTGTGGAAATATTCGTATTAATCACCTACAGTGCCTGTTTTAACATGGTACTGAATCCATATCAAAGTCAAACAGGGCAAACATGTGACCAACACTGTCATCGGAAACATTCAATACATCCGTACTCGCATCTCCTGTCAGGATCAAGTGAGAGTGTCATTGAATAGAGGAAATGACCTTCTGTCAAACTCGAGTGAGAAGATCCTTGAATAGGCGCTAGGAACTCCTATCAAGATCGAATGAAAAGATTATTAAACAAAGATTTCCTCTCAAATAACACTAATCATGGATATAATTCATCACTTAAGACTTTAAATTATGTATGTTTTAAGGAAAGCTTATTAATATTGTAATGAGAATGAAAGGATGATGCAGCAGCATAATGAGAATTGCACAGTAAATATGCTGTGAGGGAAGTGTGGAAATATTCGTATTAATCACCAACAGTGCCTGTTTTAACGTGTTTACTGAATCCATATCAAAGTCAAACAGGGCAAACATGTGACCAACACTGTCATCGGAAACATTCAATACATCCGTACTCGCACCAATGGACGTTCGGACTAGGTCCTCGGTTTCATATGGTTTTAATGGTGAGAGGAAAGATTAGTTTTCAAATACCCTCCAGGTGTGCCTAGGTAGTTTTTACTAAATGATTTCCCACTCTTCCTCAACGTAAAATGTTGGCACACTGCCTCTAAATTATACCTTCCTCCTCCATATTCTTTTAGTGTAAACATAGTTATAGCCTGGACGTCTCGTAAAAAATATTTATCCAGTAGACCTTGTAACTAATTTTATCTATGTATATTTTTAAGTATAGTCGCCTCAACCCTCCCCTCTCCTCTTTTATACCCTCAAATACGCACCCTCATTTTCATGATTGTCAGTCGCCTGCCTTGAACACTCTCTATCTTGAACAGATAACGAAGCAGCTCCAAGTTGTAGAGAGCTCACAGCACACAAACTCTACAAGGAAGTTGCAGTCACGTGCACGATCACGAGGAATAGTTTACTTGCTAAGCACGAGGACAAGATCATGTTCTGGTCACGACTGCAGCACGCACAAACAGAGACTTCATTGATAAACATGTAATCATAAAACTGATTCCAGGCAATATTTTCAGTAATTCGTAAACAAGGACTCCAGTCAACTCCGTGAAAATATCTCTCGAGTATCAGTTCCTCAAACAACCATCCTCTAATTGAGAAAGATGACAGGTAGAGGTGAATTTGCAACCAAACTTGAAACAAACGTTCGAGATCCAAAGTTCAAATGTTTCTTTACTTAACTTGAATGGAATATTGCAACACTGTGTAGCGTCCAACCTGATGTTATTCTGTGTGGAATATTGCTTACACTGAAGAGTCCAGCCCACAGTTATTCTATGTAGAATATTGTAAGACTGTAGAGTTACTTTATTTTGACCTAGGTCTGTTTCTCTATCGGGCTTGAATATTTTTAATTGTAGAAATGTTAATATATTATTCAATCAAGTGGTAAATTAATGGTGTGGATAATATAATGGAACTACCACAGCATCAAGAGGTAGAGCTCTATGAAACCATCCCAAAATGTCAAGTAGGCCTACACGAACAAGAATAAAATAAGTTTGTACTCAAATAAACTTTTAGTTATGTACATAAAAATGAAACCAGACGAAAACGTGAGGATGTGGGAAAGGAAATTAACAAACAACCCATGCATAGGCGCTTTCCCTACGATCCATGTTGTACTAAGTGCACGGTGCGTGCCAGAGTTGGGACGCGTGAAAACAATAACGCGAATACTGGCCGAATAAGATCTCGTACGGATACCAACTGTCACAAGAAGGAGAGAATGATTCACTCTTGTACTGCGTATACACATAGTTATGGTGACGTTGAAGGTAACGTGAACTATTTATTCAGAATTTATTTTAAACAAAAAACATATTTTGACCAAAAATAAATAAAATATAGCTTTAGTGGATAAGTTTAGTTTCTTTTTTTTTAACCTGTAATAATTCAAAGAGTTCTTGAATATTTGGCAAGGGCATCGGAAATTTGAACATAACTTTTTATATTAATTTGAAAAGTTTCTGTTTAAAATTCTCTATGGTCATGATATATTATTTTCAAGAACTGTTGAGATTAATATGGATGTAGAAAATTAAAATAAACGTGTCACGTTATCTTTCAAAACACTGTACTACCCTTTCCCACCATTACCACCCCTAGGAGGGGTGCAAATGGGGTGACCACACAGGGTCCCGTGATTTGGGGGGGCCCTGCGCTCTCTTAGGTGGCAAAGGGGAAAAAAATGTTGAAGTGGGAAATTTTTGCTTTCGCGTTTGTATATTAGGCTCCCTATATAGGTGATATAGAAAATATTGTCAAAAAAAAACATAATCACGTGGTTTGATTTATTGAACGAATGAAGCAAGTTCTCCGTTTTATTTCCACTGATTTGTATTTGTCTGTCTGTGGTGGATATGTTTCACGATAAATTTTGAACAACTTAACAGATTTAACTCTAACTTGGCATAGTTGTGCTTGTCTCTTTACACTAATCAAGTTCGTTGGGGAAGAACATCGAATTAAGNAACAACTTAACAGATTTAACTCTAACTTGGCATAGTTGTGCTTGTCTCTTTACACTAATCAAGTTCGTTGGGGAAGAACATCGAATTAAGGGTTGGGGGGAGGGGGGGGTGAATCATCAGCTTTTGCATATTTACCCAGTATGGCTGAAAAGTAGGGAAAACTACTGTCATAACATTAAACCAAAACTAAGTCTTTTAATTACTTTTTTTTTAGAAAAGGGGGGAGGGAGGGTATGACGTTGAGGCAGATAAGTGGGAGCCCCGCAAACTAAGTTTTCCCTTGTCCCCACGTCGGCTAAGGGCTTCCACTATTATCCCCAAAGTTCCCGGCATGCCATGGCTTGTCATCTACCTTGCAAGCGCCAGAAGGTCGAGACAATAGGAGCCTCTTCTTCAACTGCCTGAAGACAAAACCAAGCTAGTGGACCGGATGTTGGATCGGAGCTTAGACCAAGGGGACGGGAGGATGTGTAGACACAGCCAGCAGTTCTAACTTGGCGGATATACCCGGAACCTGATGTGTTTGGAGGGGGACAAACTTTGCCAGTTTCTTGTAACGGCTATTTTTTTGTACATATCCGGCAGACCAAGTAAAAAAGGTAGGGAGAGATAACACACACAAGTTGTTAAACCAATCACCAGCACCTGGAATGGAACCACGGGCCCTAGTATAGCTGCTGTCAGCTCTCCTGAGTTTTTCGTGAAATGTACTAAATTAAAACACCTTTTACAGTTTCACTATCACAGTATCTTTTATTACATTACGATTTTAACAAAATACCCAAATATTAATATTAATATCTGAATGCCCGAATCGGTGATCACATGATCTAAGGGAGGCATGTCAAACTTGCATCCCGCGGGACTTTTGATAATCAACCTAAAATATGGCCCAATACTTCTGCTTTTAAACGTTATATTTAAATAGACCATTTGGAAATTGGTTATTGGTTGTTTAGGTAAATCTAGCAAGTGAGGTTGGTGTACCAAATCTGTACTCTTGAATTACCAATGATCGCTTACAAAAAGTGGTAAAATTTGCAACCATGCAATATTTGTAATCATATAATTATTATTTTGAACAATTGTTTTCTCTTATGAAATGTAGCAAACTCCTGAGAGATTACGGATCATAAACACACATTTATCATCAATGACTTCAACATAGTGTAATATTTAAATATACTTTAAAATAAAAAATTACACCTCTACAAGGGAATCGAACCCGTGTCCTTTGGCTTGTTACCATGCCCAGTGACAGTAGTCACTCATATTTTAATAAAGAGTCTGTGCGGAAATCGTCAGATACATAATATGAGTGGTCAATTAAGATCACGAGCTATCAGATAACGGAGCCAACTTCAACTTGGGAGGGATCTATACTTCCAATAGTGCGATGACAACTGTAAGAATGCGCATATCATGACGAATTAGATATGCAAACTATTATATTTGTTAATTACGGCTCTAGTTGCATCTAAAGGCCATATTATTTAAATTGAGGAATGACACCTGTACACAGGAATCTAATTCGAGGCCTTTGGTTTAGTATGCGTGAATAATTATCCTGGGTACGGGATGACTTCTGGATAGCTCAGTGAGAGAGAATTGGCATTCTGAGCTGAAAGTTCCAAGTTCTCGTGTTTAAGTGTTGTTTTTAATTTAAATAATATAATATTTGGATGCGCTTATTACCGTATATTACAGATATAATCCCTTGGTTATTTAATCCATTAAAATATTTAAAGACTGGCCTACAATCTTGCTGCAAAAAAGGTCTCAAATTTTTGCGGGGAGATAGAGAATAATTATTTATACAGGATGATCCAAAAGTCACGGAACCCAAAGAAAAAACTTATATTTGGTGCCATATAATATATACATCTAATGTAAACCCAATAATAATCTCTAAGGAAGTCACAGAAGGTGTTGGAAGTGTGATCCTCCTTCTTAACACAAATTCACTCGTTTAACCATATTTCTAGACACATGACGAATCATTGTCTAGGGTAAGGTTGTAATGCACCTTTCAATGTTGGTTTGAAGATCAGCCAAGGTTCGAGTGTTTTTTTTCATACACTATCTGTTTTAAGTATCCTTACGGGAAAAAATCAGGTGGCGTTATGTCTGGGGAACGAGGTGGCCACAAACCCTTATAAATCACACGCTCGCTAAAAACTCAACCAGCATTGTCATGGTGGAATTGGCTGTGTGTGCAGTGGCACTATATTTCTGAAACCAGCAATCACGTTCTGTTTCCTCAAGAAATTCAATAAACTGCATAAAAAATTCCTGGTAACGTTAATCATTAACAGTTTATCTAAAGAAAATAGGACCCACCACCCTACGACGTGAAATTGCACACCACACTCCAATATTCTGACTGTGTAAAGGCACCTCATGTAAAACGTGTGGATTTTCATAGCTCAAAAACATACTGTTCTGACTGTAATGAAACCATGTCTCATCTGTAAGGAAAATGTTGTCCAAGTTGCCGACACCATCCCTTACAAGTTCTGGGCACCATTCACAGTATCGGAATCTTTTACCTTTGTCTGGTTCCTTGAGTTTTTGAATTGTGCGAATTTTGTAAGGCACAAGTTTCAGCCACGTCGTACATCCCTGCAATATTCCCTAGCTCTACCCAATTTGCTGTGATAATCTCCTGAGGGACTTCCTGGGTGACCGTTCTAAGCACTGCCTAACTTCATTCAAACTTGAAGGCCGTCCATAACGCTTCTTGTCACTCACGTTGTCTGTTTCACGAAAACGGTGTACAATTCGGCACGCATAATTCTGGAAAACTAGGCATAAACGATTGTTGGCATTCCATGTACGAATTTGCCTTGAAATAATGTTCCAAAATGAATAAATACTCACTCTGCTCGTGAAAAACTCATCTTAAACTTTTAAATGCTAAAACTCAACTGGCTAGACCTAGTTTATGTCTCAAGTTCACACGGCCTGCAGAACACCCGGGCAACCTTACAGTGTTGCCATATATATAAACAACATGTTCTTCTGCGAGAAATATCCTTAGAAAAACAGGGTTGCGTGGCTTTGGGATCATCCTCTATAATCCTTTTTTTTCTGTAAAAATAAGTAATTTAAATGATTTTTTTTGTGCTTAGAGATGATGACAATATTTAATTTTCTGAAATGCAGTCCCCTCAGTGTTTTCAATTTTTAATGTGGCCCTCTTTAGATCAAACGAGTTTGACACGCCGTGCCTGGTCTAACACATCGTTCCAGCGTTAGACTGGAATGCTGGTGATGAGAGGATCAAGGCTCAAATACCTTTTGGATATAGCGAGAGTGGTTTCTTCTTAATAGTATTACATCTCACTCCAGTTCCTCTAAAATTATACCCTCTTCATTCTTATTCATTTAACTTAATCAACGTAAAAGAACAACGGAAATGTGCTTGTTGTAGCAAATAGCAATCCTATATAAGGTGGCAATCATCCCTTATAAAGTAGGCTGTTCTCACGAAGAAAACAAACGATTTGTTAGTTATAAGAATTTTTTGTTTGAAAAAAAAATGTTTAAATAAACTCAACTTTTTTTTAATTAACAGGAATAGTGTTGATTTGATGTAGTTTTGCGCAACCAAGCAGTTTTCCTAAGGCTGGGTTTATATTCATGCATAAAGTAAGCCTACAGTACAGAATTAATTAGGAAAATATGTTTTATTTAAATTGGTTTCTTTCATATTAAAAAAGTCTAATCTTTTATCACTAATGGAAAATATATCTAAAAATATTTCAACAAATGTTCCATTCAAAAAACAAAGTTAACTAAACTGTATCTTTTGTATTATGAATTTGACCTCATTTGAGTTTTGTCTGTATTATTAAATCTAATTCTATTTTTATGCGGTTAAGATTGTTTTATTTTTATGAATGCTAGTAGCAGCTTCGGATTATAAAACTGAAATTAAAAGCCAAAGAGTTCGTTGTGCTGACCACATAACACCCTCTATCCGCAAATTTTGGCATTATAATCGTTAACGGTAGCGGCCGCTCGGTCGGTATAGCTCTCTTGTAGGCTCATACCATGGCATTAAAAAAAATAGCTCAACTTCTCAATAACAAAGTGTAAAATGTAATATGTCTCCTTTATTTTCAATCATATTATAAATTAAAGACAATCATAGTAATTTGACTCTAGTACAAATAGAATTCGTTAATAACAAACAGGCTTGGTTACCAGAATGCATTTCAAACATGAAGATGAATAAAAAATCTGATTATTTTAGTCTGCTTGTTTGGTGGCGTTTAATTGACTAGATCTTCCCCCCGCATTCTCATTGGCTGATACATCGTAAGTTCAATAATTATCTATACAACACTCCATGTATAACGTATAAGAAGTTAAAGCTAAATCAAATGTATGCCTCATGCACTATTCACTATGTATCGGTTATAAACGCTATCATTGAAAATAATGCGTTTTGTTACGTATAACCTGAACAAGTAATAAGACGCGGTGCTAAAAAAAAAGTTTCGACTTTCAACTCCTTGCGCACTATGTGCTAAACACTATTCGCTATTATCTGTGCGTTATGCATGAGTATAAAACCAGTCTAATATTTACTATTTTATTTTGAACATATTTACTCAATTTTTCCTCAAAGTATGGACACCTATCAAGTTAGCTAACTACTCTTACTTAGGACATAAATTCATTGAAATGTTCTCATCAGCAAAAAAAA
>CABFOV010004787.1:15108-36739 GCA_902141375.1 Timema poppense | reverse complement strand
AAAAACTGTCATAAGACTACACAAATATATGTTTTTTTGTTTGTTTTTTTCTTTTCTAATAAACTCTCATGTATTCCTGATGCTTCTCACTTTAAGGCCAACCAACCTAATGCAAGAAAATAACAATTACGAACACGAATAAGACATTAAATTCAACCTCAGCTCCTCCGCTGCGAATGCTGTGTGCAGCTCAAATGTAATCAACGAAAACCACTCCTCACTAATCAACCTTTGACGTTTGTAGGAAATTTGTGGCAGTGACCTTGACAAGAGTGAATTGCCCTTGAGAGTGAACAGGATGATGCAACTGGTGTTACGTAACACTCAGGAAATGTTTTGCTTTATCCCAGGTCGAACAATAACACGGAGAATTCTGGCCACAAACAGCATAAACTGGGATGTGGAGTTGCATGGAATATTTAAATCATTTAACGCAGGACAGCAAAGGAACACAATCAGGGACAGACTGACCCTGAAGACTGAGTCAGAGAGAGGTCAACATGTTAGCAGTGACATTGGTTTCATCAAATTAGTGTTAAGTACTCTGTTTCCATCCATTTTTATATAATCTGGTTCCAGCCCTAGTGTTAGGGACTAAAGGTACTTATCTTGTAGTAGTATCTGGTTCCATCCCTAGTGTTAGGGACTACAGGTACTTACCTTGTATTCTCTGGTTCCATCCCTAGTGTTAAGGAACAGGGTTTTTAGGGACTACAGGTACTTACCTTGTTGTATTCTCTGGTTCCATCCCTAGTGTTAAGGAACAGGGTTACGTCTGAATTCTATTCCAGATAAAGTTATATAAAATAATGTAGCCTAATACAATGCAGAAAGTTGGCTCAACCATCTTGATTCATAGACAGGCAGGCTCGCTAACATTTCATCTAATACTGACGGTGAGTTAGCGCCTTGTTGCAGCAAGTGTCACTGAGTGTGAAGTGAAGGTAAACACGGTCAGTCTTTGCTATCTCATTTACATTGAGTTGGACTGTTGCTAGGGGATGTTTGGTGAGTGAGAGGGAGTGAGAACTACCCCCATCTCATTCGCAGCTTTTTCGAGTTCCCGACATGATGATAACACATGGTTCACCCTGACAATATGATCTAGAGTAACGTCCATCTTAGTTTAGAGGTCAGGGAGACTGAAGGCCGATTCACACAGAACGCTAAGCTATGCCTTGCTACGTCACGTTATGTTTTTTCCGATTGCTGTCCAGGCAGTTTTTCCATCTCGCATCTTGAACCATCTAACGTTGCGCATGCGCATAACGCAACTTGGGCTCCGTGTTGAACAGACGCAGTGCTGGTTTGGTGAAAATAACTAAAGTGTTGAAGTTTGGTTTTCAGTTTGTTTCGCGTGTATTCAAGTAATATTCTATTTAGGTTTTATATTTAATAAATGTTTTTATATTAAAATGGAGGCGTTAATTGAACAAGTCAAACCTCCACCTCCTAAATTTTCTTCATCTTCCAAAACAGCGGCTAACAGCAGCATTTTTATTTACTCATTACTATAACATTAACTCAAACAATACATTTTGGAGAACGCCATCATAACTAAACTTCACTGAAACAGACCAGAAAGAAACAACACTGAATTCTGGAGTGAAAGGAGGGACCATTGCTTAGCTTAGCTTTGCTTAGCAATGAGTGTGAAACCAAACTGACAACATCTTAGCAGAGGACATCACAACACAGCACAGCTTAGCTTAGCATTCTGTGTGTATCGGTCTTAACTGTTCCTTCACAGCTGTTGAGACCTGTAATAGTAATTATACTACTCCTCTGTGTGTTCGTCTTGTTACTCAGGTGGTAGACCTTGTTTGGAGGATCAGTTAAAAATGTTGATATATGCTCAGTTGTCAAGTTGCTGACGAGGCTTTTTTTTAATAGAGATTGGGGAGTAGAAGAGGTGTACAGCTCTAGTCAATACTAAGAAAATAACCTGTCTGGTGAGTCCAAGAGGCGGGTGAGTACTCTCTCCAAACAACAAAAAAGATTCAAATAAATGAAATTAGAGCTTCCAAGCACATCTCGGGATAAAATCTGGATGCCTCAACCGACAAACTACCCGCTCAGCAACTTAAACACGAGAACAATACGGTAACAATCACATTCTGGAAGGATATCTTTAATGACCTAATTGTATAGCTCGCTAATATATCTGTGCGCTCTTAATAACAAAATACAAAATCAATTCAGGAATAATTAAATTCTAGAGAACCAATTTTATTTATTAAAGCACAAAAATAAGTTTGAAATAGTTTATGCGATAATAGGATTGAGAAGTGCACCTTTTGAAGTTGTTTGAAGATGAAGGCAGCCATGAGGATACAGTAGGGATGGATGGTTTTGGGCAGCGAGAGGAACGCCTCTTTAGCAGTTGCAACTAGATTGTTATACAATTTGATTTGATGCACTCTGTAATATTAATATTGCGCGTCTGAGCTACATCATTCGTAGTCCAGTGTGTGGAGAGATTAGCCAGTACTAATGTATCGTTGCCCAGGAGATGACCAAATGTATCAATCATATATCTTTTCTGTGGAAGCTCTTGCCATGTCCCGATGAGAGGAGGTGATGGTGATAGTAACTATGAGAATGTGGAACCAGTGGAAACACTTAAATATAACTTAAGCCTAGTTAGTCAAACTCTGGTGACCGTTGGGGTAATTTTAATCCAGGGAAAAATACGCCAGGTATCATCCTGGAATCAAACCCGGAGCTCCTAGGCTCGCAGCCAGGTAGGTGCACTAACCACTACACCATGGGGCCAGCTAAAAAACTTCGCCATACATTAAATATAAAAGCAGATTAATTTAACGTAAATAATATATATCGGTGCTCTAGATAACTTAACAGTGTATTTAATAAATACTTCGAAAATATAATTATGTTTTAAAAGAGNGATCACAGAGCTGTGACTTATCATGAAATTCATTCAATACGCATTACAATTCGGAACAAAACAACTGGCCGAGGTAATAGGTGTTTGGTGACAAGCTACTAATTCTTAAAAACTTAAAAACATGTAACCAGACTAGTTAACATAGGGGTGGAAACGAACGTTCCAATGGGTCATTGTTGCTGCCACCATATATTATTTCTAAACAGGCAAGAAATCCAGCAATCAGAAAAAAAAATTACCACACCAAGAAGTGTAACCTACGGTGGCTCATCAATGCCCCTGTGGACTTTATTTCTGGAAAGTAAAAAAGAGTCATTTCACGAGAAATTGTAGTATAACTGAACCATTTATTTTAAGAAGCAGCTGTATTTATGGGAAATTGTGTCCCTGAACTTTGAACTGATGGACAGTTGTGATTTGCATCATCATTGATGAGGTATCACCATAGCGACTATTCTGTCTTGCTGTGTGTATCGAAACGTCATATATACCTACCTATGCGAGTCCATCACAAGTTTGTTTGTGCTGGCTATCCCCGAGGGTCGGTAACAAAGCTCACACATTATGGAGCAATGTTTCTGTAAACATGGCCATATCGATGGCAAACTGATGCAGGAATAGATATGTAATTTTGATAAATGTTCTGAACTCTTTTATAAACAATCGTAACACCTATTGTAATACAACTATTGACATTTGTTGGAGCTTTTCCCATTGTAGGTATATCTCACAACGGCAATAGCAATACTTCAGATTGGCAATTTATTAGAATCTCTCGTATTGACCAATAACTACTGTCAACACACTCCTTTCGTGAAGTTATAAATATTAACGTTGGTTATCCTTCTTTAATCTGATCATCCAACACGCTACGTGGATGATGAAATGTTTGTGTGGATTGTTAAAGCTCTTGTTAGATTTTAAACAATATTTAGTATAGACTACTGATGGTGTGGTTTAATACCTGTTCCTGCCTGTTGGTGTAGTCTTTTCCTTCCGGTTCTTTTGAGAAGATACTTTGAGCGTCTGGCATTACAATGTATAATTATACAATCTTAGTTTTAACATTATCTAGTTTTTATTTAGAGGAACAATATTATTTTGTACACAGGAATTATTTTATTCTAATTCAGGCTAGGCTATGTTAAGTTGTATTTGATGATAGCCTGAAGCTGGGTCAGTGGTAGAGAATTGGCTGTATTATTGTGACCTAATTGGTTTGTTTAGAGGTGCAGTCGTTAACATCTGTCCACGTGATGTGAGGGGATTATAAACACTTTCCCCTAATAGTACACATGGTGGGGTGACGTAATAAAGAAACAACATTATTAATCGTCTGCGAACCATAGAGTAGTTTTTATGACAATGTGTATTTTTTAAACTAGCAGCTTTCATATCATATATTAGCTAACTATTGAACTATCGTCATTTCTTTCCTTTACCAGAACAAGTTTCTTCTCATTAAGGTCAGTCAGTAGGTTCCACTAATTTCAAAAACAGAGTAGTTCTGTGAAAAGTAGACTTCACTTCTTCCAGTAAAGCTAATTACATCATGTTAATAATGTCATGTTCTTATCGTTAACACAGTCTTAAGATTTCTCTTTGTATTTCAAGGGAAAATATATCCTATAGTTTATTATTGAATTTTAATTTGATATTTTCCCTTAATGATAAAGTTATACAGGAAACAAATTAATACTATATTCACAGAGAATAACCGCTGTTCACGTGGGTAAAAACGTCAATCTTGCAATACATGTTAATATCAAATAAAATAGTCCTAGGTACTCGATTGAGTGCTAATGTTAAAATAACTTGAGATGAGCTATTCAACAAATAATCTCTTGAGGGGCCGCCATATTGAAACGGATAGTAAGATTTAAAGACTATGTACATACATCGTTCGGCCTAAGTTTAAAGAATATCCCCGCCAAATATCGTAAAATGTATCAAGGCATTTATCGGTATCGTGGAACAAATAGACAATCAGATTTTTTAGCGGCCACCGACCATACCGATAAGTTGTTGGCCTAGGTTAAAAGAATGTCACTGCCAAATTTAGTTAAAATTGGTTTATGTATTTGACATTTATCGCGTAGCAAATATCCAGTCATACAAACAAAATGTTGGATGGTTGAGCTAAAACATGACCTTGCTACGCTCAGTCAGCTGAGAATGACATTTTAAAATTATATTCATAATGTATATAATATATTATTATTATTACTGCTGCTGCTATACGATATTACACTATCCTCTATCCCTGTTGATTGGTTTCCTTGAAATTTTAACTTTTCATAGGTTTACTTAATCTATTTTTCATGCATGAAGTAAAGAAAGTGCCACCAATTTCCTTTGGTACGATAATACAGACATACTCGTATTTGTCTTGATCTCCACTTCACAAACCTGACAATACAATACTTGTCTATAGAATGTGTGGTCTTGTCTCTGTTACGGTTAATACACATAAAACGTGCTTCCAGTGCCGCTGAGTGGTCACTAAGAGAACTATAGTTTAATAAAATACTCAAGGGATTGTGGTTCTGTTTGAGTATGTACTCGATGGTATATATTGACAGAAATGCTGACGAGGCTTAGGGATACGTTTGTTGTTATTTCTAATTTCACTGAGGGGAATATAAACCGTAGTCACGATTGTTACTGTTTATTTACTACAGTCATGATGCTTCAACCTAGGTCTACCTAGGTATGTAGTATTAGTTCGTATGTATCCCCTTTGAAACCGGAGCAGCTTTCATAGTAGTATTTCAGCGATATACACTCCTCGTTTTAGGGTTCAGTTTTAAGCTATGTCATAAAATAAAAGTAAGATAAGAACGAGACTATTTAATTTACACACACTATTGTGGGCAAATGTGTATTGTTTGTATTTAGCGGTATTTTCTTTTACAGAATCACAACATATAGACTAATTTTCATACTTGGCACTAGCAATTGAACATGTTTATTAACCCCCATAATAAATACTTTAAATATATCACGAAAGCCACATTAGTTTCCCTACAAAGAGAATTATAGTTGTGAGAGGTTGACCTCGCTGGTCTTGGGGTAAAGTGCTCAACTCAGGATCTGTTGTTCTTAAGTTCAAACCCAACTGGGGTCAATGGATTTTTCTTGAGTAATAAAAATCCATAACATAGCTTCCTTCGGAGGGGAAGTAAAGCCGTCGGTCCCTTGTCTATTGTGGTATATAAAATAGGCTCGGGAACTATGTGAAAATACCTTTCCTGGCATAATTGGTAGGTTCTTTCACTCTCGCTCATAAAATCCTCATGTGCTAATATGATCAGTTGGGTTATAAAATGCACGTTAAATACCTCAAATAAACTAGATAAGTTTGATGGATATATTAACGGAAACAAAATTAAATACAGAACTTTTAAAAAGATGTCAAATTATTTGGGTAAAAATAAATAAGGCAAGTATCACCACCTCCTTCTTCACCTTGTGATCGTGGGCCTATAATCTGCCAGGATGTCTGTGGCTGGGGTTAAGGGGGAGGGGATATTGAATACTTGTGTAGGTTCATGATTGACATTAGACTTGGCTTTTAAAGAGGTTTATTAATACAACTATGTATATTACAAATGTGATGTTAGAAGTGAACTTAAAGAATATTAGGAAGCGTGTGACAAAATGAGGTATAATGAGGACTACCCAATGGCCTGTCTGACTACTAGGTGGTCCCTAGACGGCCACCGAACCGGGTTCCCTGGACTCAAGTGGCAGCCCCCTAAACTGGTACGTGATGAACCCTACATGGTCGCGAATCGGGTAGAGTGACCCCTAGCCTACGGTATTGTGTAGTCAGCCACGAGGGGCTCAATCCCCTTCATTTTAACTGGAGGTATAATCATAACAACCTCTCAACGTTCGTTTTGTCATTCGCAACTCATAATATATAATATTACACAAACACGCTTTCCAATTGAGGCCATGCGATTACACAAGTATATTAGATTTGATTAATTTAGTGAATCATTTGAACTTAATATTTTTCTGACTCTCCCTTCAACGCCTTCTTTTAGCGCACCTGTTATAAGTAAAGTTAAATTATAACTGCAACAATTTATTAACGTCATCAGGTTCGTATCACGACTGTGCCAACTGCAAAATAATAAGTAGAAGAAAATACGATAAGGAGATAGCATTTCAGCTCCTTCAGGAAATTAATACTCCATGCTTTTAAAATAACTGCTCTTCTGGAAGTACTTACCGATACAATCTGTGCGCATGCGTATTTCAGCCCCGCTGTTCGGTTCAAGAGAAGAAGAAATCAAGCAACAGCTGCGCGAATATTCCTGCAACAACAAAAAACAAAAATAAGAATATTATGTTTGTTTTTCTTTACGAAGATTGCAAGTTTTAACGTAACAACATTTATGAATAAATTATGGTGTCGTTAAACAAAATGGGAAAAGATTTTCGTGTCATATGCTTTGGTTGGCCCTTTTTCCTGCTCCATATTCCCACAGAGCATTACGTGGAAACAGCGCTCGCTATGCAGCCATGAATATTGAACAAGTGGGTATTTTCTGTTCGTCCAAAATAACCCAACCCCAAAATACTGTTGGGAGGTAATCTTAAACCCTATTAAATTAGATATTTGACAATGTACATCAGTATGGTAAACACAACATGAAACACTATGAATCAGTGGAAACTTCTAGCCTTTAGCGTGTCCTGACTCAATTCTAAATAGTGTACAAAAATAATCTAGCCGTTTCTTATGCGTCCACGTTAACATCCGGGTATGGTCTTTGGTGCTAAGGCAGAATGTTTAAAGCGGGATGTGGTTCTGGGTTATGTTAGTTTGTAAGTTGTGTTTTGAAATAATCAGGTGTTTAAAAGTTAAAGTTAAATGTTCAATCTAACACAGACTGTCTAAAAAAAATTGACTCGCACAATAATGGTGGAGTTTTTTTTTATTTCAAGGTTTAATTTCAAGGTTTAGTTTTAATGGTGCGGTTTATTTAAAGGTACCTATTAGGATTACAACTTAATTTTAAAAGATACCGAACCCTTGAGTTCTTCCTCAGTGCGTGGACACAGAGCTCGATAAGCTAGGATGGATAGAGGATAATATTTACCACAAGCCAAAAATTAATGTCTGTTAGAGGTGACCAAACTATAAAATCCTTCGACTCTATTGTTAGCAGATTTTTTTTTTAGTAATGTGTATACTTTTGAGTAAAATACTGTTATTTTTTTTAATATGGCTTATGGCTACCTAATATAACTATGTAATTGTATACAATAAATTATTATGGTTTATTACGACATCCCAAAATGAAAGCCCAAAATGGTTTTTGGGTTTGAATTTATAGTTTATGTTTAGTGCATGATTTTAGTTTTCAATTGTTTGTGCACACTAAGAACAAGTAACAAGGATCCCTAACACTTGGAATGGAACCAGGGACCCTTGCACCTGAGACGGAACAAGATTACCTAACAGTTGAGATGGTGCCAGGATCCCTAACACCTGGAATGGAACCAGGGACCCTTGCACCTGAGACGGAACAAGATTACCTAGCAGTTGAGATGGTGCCAGGATCCCTAACACCTGGAATGGAACCAGGGACCCTTGCAACTGAGATGATACAAGATTACCTAGCAATTGAGATGGTGCCAGGATCCCTAACACCTGGAATGGAACCAGGGACCCTTGCAACTGAGATGGTACAAGAT
This sequence comes from Timema poppense, assembly GCA_902141375.1. Taxonomy (NCBI): domain Eukaryota; kingdom Metazoa; phylum Arthropoda; class Insecta; order Phasmatodea; family Timematidae; genus Timema; species Timema poppense. The sequence continues at coordinate 28,119 of CABFOV010004787.1, read as the reverse complement.
TACCTAGCAGTTGAGATGGTGCCAGGATCCCTAACACCTGGAATGGAACCAGGGAGCCTTGCAACTGAGATGGTACAGGATTACCTAACAGTTGAGATGGTGCCAGGATCCCTAACACTTGGAATGGAACCAGGGACACTTGCACCTGAGATGGTACAAGATTACCTAACAGTTGAGATGGTGCCAGGATCCCTAACACTTGGAATGGAACCAGGGACACTTGCACCTGAGACGGAACAAGATTACCTAACTCTTGGAATGGAACCAGGGACCCTTGCACCTGAGACGGAACAAGATTACCTAACAGTTGAGATGGTGCCAGGATCCCTAACACTTGGAATGGAACCAGGGACACTTGCAACTGAGATGGTACAAGGGTACCTACTCCCTGAGACGGAACTAAGGTTCTTAGCCCCTGGGCTGAAACAATGTTCTCTAACATCTAAGTTAGGCGAGTGCCAGCTGTGCCGGTTATAAGATGGCTCCTCCTGTAAAGAGGAAAATATGAGATTCCTGCTCCAGCTGTCATAATCTCCAAGAAGATCTTCCTCTGGCTCTCCAGAATGACAAATCTCTCTCCCACTGAGAGAGTGACAGAATTTTGACTATAGGTAACGAGACTTGTAAAACTGATACTGGCACAAGTTGGATAGTTTCATGAATACCGCTGAGTTGTCGTTTTAGATGATAAAAATTACGAGAAAAATAGTCTTGAATTATTTTCCATTTAGTTCTTGGATCCCTCGGTCCACTTTACTATATTTTAAAAGAGTTTTGTATATTCAATCTTATGACCCACCCATAGTGTGTAGATGTGATGGACAACCTCACCGGACTTGACAAGCTATGATAGAGGAAGGGGATGAGGCTTATGAATATGCATCCAAAAGGGACGAGGACCGACGATAGCTAGTCTGTGTGTAGCTTGGCAGGAACAGATTGCGGGAAACTCACATTTATTTACGTATTTTAAGTGGTCAATCCTTTTCTAGAACCTACACTAGAGGCAGTAATGGCACGTTACTGTGATATTTAGGAAAGGGGAGATACTGGAGTATTTAGGAAGGAGGGGACACTGGGGTACCTATGAGGGATGGGGTACTAAGTTACTTATGAAGGGGGTATACTTGAGTCAATATGAAAGAGGGCGTAAACAGGGTATCTGTAGGGATGGGAAACTGGATTATATATGAAGGATGAAGTACTTGAGTATCCAAGAGGGTGGAGTAACTGGGGTGTCTATAATGGAGGATCTACTGGGATATATAAGGGATACAAGATAAAGGATAAATCGGGATCTCAGGGGTCTTGTCGATGTTTTTTTCTTCTTCTTAGCACCACGTCTTACTACTCGGTTGGGTTATACGTTCATGCACTAATTACGCTAGTTGTGTTAGTGGTTAGGAAGGTTATATTCAGAAGAAGTGCGCCCATATTTGAGTGGAGGGTGAGTGGAAACCCAGTTTGAAAAAAACCCACCTCAATACACCCGACCAATATTTGAACCTCAATTTCCCCACCACCGGCAGTATAGTCTACTGCAAGAGTAGCGCTTTAGACCATGCGGCCACCGAAGCGGGATTGTCAACGCTAATACCCCAAAATGCAGGTTTTACCCCAGATACAAATACATTGTGTGGGCCTATGTAAATGTATTCCTTACGTGCAACCTCCATGATGGAATCCATGACTGAATGAAGTAGGATCAAAGATGTGAGACGGAAAACTTTAAATTGATTGTTTCCGGAAATGTTCCGTTCTGTAAATAATATCAAGCTATTTAAATGAGTTCTGATAAATAAATGACAGCGACTCCATTTCTCTTTCCACACTCACGTATCGACTACAGAACTTCGTGTTTGAAAGTGTTACTAAGGTTGGGCTTATTTTTGACCATATATTATGTTAATATTTCAATATTATAATACAACCTCTAAGTAAATACACCCGCTTCTTCTTGGAATTAACGAGCTGAACATTTTGTCGAAAAGTTTTCTTCTCTAATAATTACTGTAATTATTTATTTGGATTTTATTTTCAGCAAATCATCAATAAGGTAATTAAAATAATCATGAGGTTTGTTTAAGCATTTTCTAACCAACTTTGACCTCCCCTAATTCGTCACATATCCCAACACACTGTTTAATTACTGTTACCAATAGGTCACAAGCCACCACTGCGGGAATGTTTCGTCTCACAGGGGGATGGTCCAGATGGACCACGCTTAGCTGATTAAGGCAAAAACTTTATCAAATCATTATATTTAATAATTAATTAAGGTACTTTGTTGGTGGACGTGAACGTTGACAAAGTGGCTTCAAAGCCTTTACTAAAAAATGTCTGACTTTTCCAGACAACATTTAAAAAATTTCATACCTTACCCTTTTACATTTTTGAGGGAGGAAGGATGGGAATATTGTATCGTTTATCACATTGATAAACATATTTAAAAAAATTCCAAGCTACAAAACATCAACATTCTTATAAGTTCTTTGTTAATTTTCTAGTATTTAATTAGCTATTATTTGTGTACTTGTGTAAATATGTTATAAAGTAAACAGCGTACAACTATCTCAGATAAAAACTGCCTTATCTAGGTAATGCATTCTGTTAACGTTGACAAACAAAATCTTTCGATTTTATGTTTAGGTGCAGAATCAGTCAAGTATTTAAATTTCCTGACTTTTCATAATTTTTGATTGAACTCCTTAAAATTTTCCTGTTTTACCTGACATCAAAGAATTCTCTGACTCTTCTAAGTTCTCTCTGTCTGTATGCACCATGAATGAACGCGGATAAAATATTTCTCAAATAAAATAAAATACAGTTAAATCTTACAATTAAATCAAGTTGTCCCATGCTGTGATATAATTTGTATAAAATGTGTAAGAAAGTGACTTGTGATGATCCTCCTGAATCGAATCCCTTATAGTGCATTTCACCAGCTTAGTACTCCTCTATAGAGGAAGTGTTACAATATAGCACTAATTAGTAATATTAAAAGTTTTATTTTAAAAACATGGTGTGATTATTAATACCGACCTGTGCCAAGTTTGATAACATTTAGTTTTCTAGTCAACATTTGCATGTTGTTTTCACTGTGTGTTTAGCAACAAGTTGTGTGACAAAACTCCTGCGCGTGATTGTGATCTTGGGTACATCCAACAAATAAAGTGTGACCAGATGAATGATTATTTTATCAACGTTTTGGGGCGTTTCAATGGGAAATTATAACAAATATTGGTATTTTTTTTATCAGTAGTTATTTAAATGAGAATTTTTAAACCATCGTTTCATTTGTTGGTGAGAAGAAAATTGTCGAACATTGGAATAAATGTTACAACTATTATTACAAAACGTAATGCAAGCTGTTTGGCTAACCACGTCGCCCACATCAACCTTCAAACAATAAGCTTTGAGCTAGTTGTCAAAAGCAATTGAAATAAACTCACGCCAAGTCTTTTTCCTTGGTCTACCACGAATATTGTGCCCACAAATAAGAATATAAGATAAAATTGGATATTCACGTGTCAGAAGAGAAAGAGAAGTATGAGAGAAGATGAAGGTGGCTTGGCTACAGTTCAGCAGCCCCAGGAGAGGCTGACATTCCACGAGATGCGCAGGACATTCCGCCCCAACAGCGGCGAGCAGTGACTTGGCCTGACGTGAAGTTGTTTCACAGACAGATAACATGAAAGGTGGACAAAAAATCGATGCCATTTCCATTAGTTCCCCTTTTACTTGGTCTTATGGTCCGACTGCTCTCCTCTAGCGCTAGTTGTGAGAACAACGCGTGGAGGAGAAAGGGGGGGGGGCACACGACCACATATAAAGAAAGAAATACATTTCCTGGAGGAGCATGGGGAGGGGAAGTGGCGGAGGGAAGGGGGGACCACACGACTACAAATACAGAAATAAATAAATTTAGTAGTGACCCAAGAGAGAGGACAAACCCTAAAAAAAACTGGTTCGCATGAATATCAGGTTGCAAGCATTGCCAAATATATTTGGGCATGATTTATAAATCTTGTAAATGTTGATTTCGGCATAGTTATACAAAAAATAGTTTTTTTGTGTTTAAAAAAGTCTGCTTCACCACGCAGCACATCTTAATTATCTATCCTGCGGGCCGGATCGAACACACCAGCGGGTTGTAGTTTTCCCATCCCTTGTCTTTAGGTGATAATCCCGCAATCGAGTGGACTGCTGATGGCGGTGTGATTGAATCCCGTTGGGTTTACTAAGGGTGGTTTTTCTTGAATGGTTTTCTACTCTCCCTCCACAAATGCAAGTAAACTTCCTCTAAGTTCAACCTTCCTCATCCTTAATACATTACATAAAGTACATTAGCGTATAGCTCGAATGGCTAGTAGAACGCGGAAACAAAAAAAATCTCGCAAGGTAGTTGGTTTTGTTGGAAATAATATCGCATGATGTTTAATCACCTGATCAATATAATGGACTTTATTTTATCAACCTTTATTAACAACCTTTATTTATCTTTATATTTCTCTCTCACGACTAGGATAGAGTATGAAACTAAGGGAGGGGGTTTGAGCTATGCTTATTTTTATTGACGAGGGAGCTTACGTAAGACAGAGAAAGATGGGCAAAATTGAGTGAGGGTTCATCGCAAGCCACTTGGACTTCGGGCAGCACTGAAGATGCTGAGTGGCTAAACGAGGAAGAACTGGAGAGGCTTATATAAGTAAGCCAAAGCTTTACTGACCTACTCCCCTCAAATAGAAACATAATAATTGAAAGGGTTGAGACGTGGACTCAAGGACCTTGGTCATCGGATTAAATGGAATTTAGGCCTTATGGTGTTTTTTTATTAATATAATATTCGTGTATTAACTAATAATTTTTTATGACTTCAATTAAAAGTAAATTAAAATTTTAAACTTTTATAATATAATAAATTGTTTTTATTCTACCTATTCAATATATTTAAATTCATTGTGTATCAGTGTTAATATTCTCAGTTATTTCGCAATATTAATTTACACCTCTATGTTAATAATCACCAGCAATTTATAAATTGCATGCATTTTTTTTGGTTATCATTGCATCTTACTACCTTTTCGGGTTATACGCGCTTACACTAATGTGGACCTAGAGTTTAACGTGGGATCCAAACCACGGTGGAGGCCTGGCATTCCACACATTCACAAGTTGTGATTAATACATGTCTTGTAAGAGATAGGAAGGGTTTGGTAATCAAATAAATCTGTGCCGAGACTGGGGATTGAACCCCGTACTTTCAGCACAAAAGTCTGACACCTTACCCATAGACCGCCAGGTCACTGACCACATTAATAATAAGGAATTAAACTATAACTGTTACATTCAAAAATAACTAGATAGTTGTATAAACATTTCACGTCAAATAAAGATAAATAAGTTGATAGTAATAATAAGTAACAAATTTAATCAGGGTAAAAGAGACAAAAAGATAATGTAAATAAAGGTCTATAACACATAAATGAGAAGAAATGTATAAAATCCATATTGAAATGACGAATAAAGGTAGAAAAATAACTTATATCTTACAACAATATAATTGTATTTCATAAAAATCTTAAACTAATGAATATGTTTTAAATCAAAAGTTAATAAAAGGTTTCAGATGCAAAGGTAGTGTAGCAATAGGGAAGAAATAATTTTAGAGGTAATCTACCTGCATTCGCGTGGAAGTAGTTTGGGAAACAATTTAGTAAAAACCACCCTCAGTAAACCCAACCGGAATTCGAACCCCGGTTTCTCCATCATCAGTAGGCCAGTTTAACAAAAGAGTGACGCCGTAGACCACTCGGCCACTGAAACGGGTTTGAAATTTGTTGGGGCTCCAAGCGCCTTTCTCTCGGACATACCATCCTCTTTATTTGTGATATTTTCTAAAATAATATAAATGTATCATTCTGCACTTCGTCAGAATGTAGTTCTTGCCGCCTCTCGAGCTTCGCGGAGTCAAAAGATGTTTCTGTATCCACGAGACAAACATTCTCCTCTTGTTCTTAATGTTATTTCTAAGTGCTAGGATAGGGGTTTAGTTTACGAGGAAAAACACAATCTCTCCGAGCTTTTTAATGAATATTCCATTTCAGTCTAGTTCTCAAACCCATTGTAAGTCTAATGTACTGAACATCCTGGTGTTAAAAGCAATAAGTGTGCATCCTGGTGTTTAAAGCAATAAGTGTGCATCCTGGTGTTTAATGAAATGAGTGTGCTTCCTGGTGTTTAAAGAAATGAATGTGCCTTCTGGTGTTTAAAGCAATGAGTGCACGTCCCGGGGTTTAAAGAAATAAGTGTGCATCCTGGTGTTTAAAGAAATGAGTGTGCCTCCTGGTGTTTAAAGAAATGAGTGTGCTTCCTGGTGTTTAAAACAATGTGTGTGCGTCCTGATGTTTAAAGCAATAAGTGTGCATCCTGGTGTTTAAAGAAATAATTGCGCGTCCTGGTGTTTAAAGAAATGAGTGTGCTTCCTGGTGTTTAAAGAAATGAGTGTGCTTCCTGGTGTTTAATGCAATAAGTGTGCATCCTGGTGTTTAAATAAATGAGTGTGCTTCCTGGTGTTTAAAGAAATGAATGTGCCTCCTGGTGTTTAAAGCAATGAGTGTACAGTACATCTTGGTGTTCAAAACAATGATATTTTTTCCTCGGAAATAATGAAGCTATGTAAGACTTGTATTTCTTCCCGTACTGGCTTGTTATATGCCCTTTTTGACTGTTGCTAAGCATTTTGATAAAATACAATTGAAACTAATGTTATTAGTGAAATAAACCACCAAGAGCCCAGCTTGAAGAGTTTGTATGTAAATGCACTATTCTACTAGATGTTGTTTATTTATTGCGACAGTTGTAGAAACTAGAGGCGCACGTTTACCTTCTCAACTCAGAATCAAACCTGAGATTAGTTTTATTTTATTAAATTCACCAATAAACTATGTTGGGAACAGCGTTGTCCATATTTCAACAATTTTAGCAAGAAACAACATGTTAAATATATTTTTATTTTGTATTTAACCTTGTACATTGTTTATTAGAGGCTGAACTCCCAATGTACTGGTTTATTATGCTTAGAGGTGTGAGCGTAGGCATTTTTCACATAGAATCTAGTTTGAATGACAACAGAGTTTTAGTCGAGTTCAAGTAATATAGAATATGTGTACTGCATGTGATTCAAGTTAAATTTATCTAATAGAGCCACGCATAAACCATAAACACAACACTAAATTGTTAGTACTGATAGTACAATGATCGCATGGTATAACACGTCACTCTCAAGCTGGACTGGATTTCCCGGGGAGATCTGGTTTCGAATCTCGATCGAATATACTGAGTGGCTTTTTTTTTCATAAATGATTTCCCACTCTCATTCCGCGTGAATGGGAGTACATTTCTTTTAAAGTTCTACCTTCCTCATCCTTGTACCATTAGCGTGATTAATGCACCCGAGTGGGCGCAAAGACGCTTTAAAAATAACACAAAAAAAATTTATTTTTGTAGTGAAAAAATAATGTCCACACAACTATGAATTTTCAATTTAATTAATATAATCATGGATTAAATAGATAAGCTATTATACTTAATAATTATTAATTACGGTTATAGCCACATCTAAATATCATATTATTTAAACTGAAAAATGACACCTGGACACGGGAGTCCCGGGCTTGATTTTCATGTCCAGGTGTCATTTTTCAATTTCAAGAATATAAATTAATAAAGGCCTAGTTGAACTTAGTTTTTTATTTTAATCAGACTAAAGCAAAGATTGAGGGACTGCTCATTTTGAAATAATATTAAATGCATATGTAATTAATATTATTTCAAAACGAAAAACCCCTTATATATATATATATAAATAACGTAGTTTCAGTTATGTTCTTTCTCTCTGTATATATGTAACTGAAACTATGTTATAGCTAGTCTGACACTTTCTCTAGGTTTCCTAATATTTATAGTTCCACTAAAACTGAAGTCCGACGATGTATTTGCACGATTCTTCGTAATGAGAGACGAAATGATCTCTCAAGCAAACTATCACCGCAAGAGGCTGTGGCATAGGTTCCAATCCTGAGTCTATTTGATTTTACTCTCTGGAAGAGAAAACCATTCCACTCTCTCGTTTATATTTGCCTCAAATTAATTCGGTTTCGCGCATTGATTGACTCATCACGAGGAATCTACGGGACTGGAAAAATACTAATTTAAATAAACGGTAAGTCAAATTGGGCGAGTTTAGTATTTTTAGACTATTTTTTACGAAATAAAACCACTAGGATTTAGTATTTTGATTGTTTTCGCTCTCTCTTTAAATGACAGATAATTCTATTCTTGGTGTGTGGTGACTACAAATACTTGGCTCTCAAATACCGAATGCTATAAATTTAAACCTCAATGTATACTAAATGTATTAGACCTACAATAATACATTAGGTGGTATGGTACACCATTACACATATGAAAGTGTTAGTGCACGTTTTTAACTAACTTTAAAATCAAATTAAAATTGTAAAATGTAGAATTTTGCCATTTTTGGACTTAACTTTACATAGATACAGTTTGATGTCTGTTCCATGTTTGGATAACAAATGTAAATGAGAGCAAATGTAAAGGGCAATGATCAATCTTGGGCACTATATTCAAGTACCATTTATATTTGAGTAAGTGTTTGCCATCCTGGATCGATTTGTTCGGTATGTTTATTAATATCATTATAATATTATTATTATAATCACCAGGCGTCTTACTACCCGCTCTGGTTGTACGGACTTACGCTAATGTGTAATGGTAGGGTGATTGTGAGATGAAATGAAGGACCCACAGTTTAACGTGGAGTCCGTACGTCAGAGGTGAAGGAAGGGTTTGGCAATTAGATAAATCTGTACCGGGTTCCGAGGATTGAACCCCTGATCCCTAGCACAGATGTCCGACACCTTACCTCTAGACCGCCAGGTCACCTGTTCGGTACATATTCATTAATTTAGGATAGCGATATAAATAACGTTGCTTCTCGTATTTTAACCATAAAATTTCAATATTTAATATTAAAGCTACTGTTTTGTTTGTTCCTGATGTTTTGCTAAGTGTATCCAAAGTGACTCGCGTGCCAAGTTTCCAAACTGTAGCTGAGTGAGTCTCCCAATTGAGCCACGAGACGTCTTGGAGGGCAGGGGGTTAACCACATTCTTAGTGTGTGAAGGGGTGGTTCAGTGAGAACGTGACCACACCAATCATTCGGAGCTGTACTGTCACCAATTGAAATAAACCACATCTACCGCAGGTGCGGTGGTAAGTGACAGGTATCAGAAGGTATTTAATTTAGTTGAGGTAATTAACGTGCACTTTCTGAAACGACTAATTATATCAACACACGACTTATAAACTAACTTAAATATAGAGTAGACACAACATCCATCCGCCGGACATAGATTCATCACTGTGAAAGGGGAAAATCCTCATTTAATCCATTATACATTTTTCGGCCAGGCCAAGAATCGAACTCGGGCTCCTTAGCTCAATAGGCAGACAAGCTACCAACTAAGCCAAGGTGATGGTGACACCAAGAGGTTCTTTATTTTAAACATTGGCTTAAGGTAGCTAAAGTCAACCAATTCGTTTGTTTTTAGTAATACTATAATATCAATAATTATTTCCGAATAAGTTGACATTAGTTACTTTCAGCCAATGTTTTCAATAAATAAACTTCTGGTAACCATGAGTTACCACCTCTCCCACATTATATAAGGAGTAATTACCTATCAGTTGGTGAAAGTATCTGCCAATATTTTATTATCGTCCCTTCCAGTCATCCTCGTCCACATAGCTTGTGAAGCAGGTCAATATTTTATTGTACCAGAGTGTACCCTCGAGAATCTTTCCAGATACCGTAATAACAACAATAATCGGGTGAACCAAGTCGGGTGCAATTTGTTGATGCAAATCTAACACTTCCTGTCTCCGCCTCATTACTATGCAGGTTGCAGAACTACAGGAGCCGGGCAAGCAGATGGTCTTGCGACCGTAATGTATTAGTGCTGCCGCCTACCGACAACAAATTACACCGTAGCAGATGTCACCATTTCCACCCGTTTGTTTCCACCACGCTCCTAAGATAATAGATTCGCGTTACATTCATCTCATATTGGAAGTAATTCTCATTATTAGTGCTGCCGCCTACCGACAACAAATTACACCGTAGCAGATGTCACCATTCCCATCCGTTTGTTTCCAACACGCTCCTAAAATACTAGATTCGCGTTACATTCATCTCATATTGGAAGTAATTCTCATACTTTGTACAGTCGTTATAGGGTTGAGAAAGTTATTTATGATCTTTGGTTTTCGGGACTAAATAAAACGAACACAAAGCTGTCTGTGGAAAACATGTTGAGATATTGGCTATTCAAGACATCATTGAAGAAGAGGCTTTTATTAGATTAGGTAGTCATATTTATAATAAAGTTTGATCAATTAACCTATACTATTGTATTGCCACTATGTCCTCCAGAACTGTACTCACCACTTCCGTTTTGTAGTTTGATTACATTCAATGGCGGTGGAACCAGATAGGACAAGGGGGGCGTTGACACCCCAACAGCCCGGAAATAACTACCGCCCTCTGAAATAAATTTGCCTCCCTCTAGATTCATTTTACTCCCCTCTGAAATTCTCGAATGTGAAGCTGAAAAAAAAAATGCCTTCGACCAAAATACAATGTTAAACTCGTGATTGAAGACTTTCAAACGAACTTTCTTTTAGAGTTCTATATACAGTATTCGTATTCTACTAAACACATATACTTCAAAATATATTCGACCCGAATCATTAGCCCTATGTGTCTAAAACGTCACTCTCACAATAGATTGTAAAACTGGGGAGTACGGCGGAGAGGTCAAGGTTCGAATCCTGTTCAACTGTACTGAAGGTATATTTTTCCTAAATGATTTCACACTCTCCACACAAATGTGAGTACATGTCTTCTAAAATATACCTTATTAATCCCTATTTCATTTGAGTTAATATTTGAATAGTCCAAATCGACAGTAAGAAGAGGTGCACAAGTATAACCTGAACGGGTAGTAAGACACGATGCTTAAAAATCACAAGTATAACCTGAACGGGTAGTAAGACACGATGCTAAAAAAAAGACGAGGTGCAAACAAAATATGTATACCTTCCATGTGTAGTTTATACTATACTTTGACAAATATTTACTTAAGAGGGGACTAAACCTTGAAATTAGGCTGTACTAAGTGAGTGACCCAGGCTACCATTGAAAAAAAAACCTCTAGTCTTCTGTTAACCAAGCTCTAGCTTTAGCCATGAACAAGGAAAGTGAAGATGAAGTGACCTGAGCAAGTGAAGAACTTCCAAGGACTAGTTTGGGGAAAACCAGGCTGACCAGATGTCAACAAGAAGATACAAAAGCAGAGGCAAATGTCTGCAAGGAAACACAAACCTCAGTAAAGAGAAGCAAATGTCAGCAACCAAGAGGCAAATGTTGGCGTGGAGGGGCAAATTCCAAAATGAAAGGCAAGTTCCTGCAAGGTGGGGCAAATATTGGCGAGGAAAAGCAAGTGTCAGCAAGGTTAGGTAAATATCAGCAAGGTGAGGTAGATAATAAAAATAAATGATAAATTTCAAAAAGGAGAGGCAGATGACAAGGGGTGATATCTAAATCATTGGGAACGTGGCACAAGGTGTTAAACTCGCGTGCACAAAGTCACAATTAACGAAAAGGTCAAGACTTGAATCCCGGCTGAGTGCACTGAGGCTAGTTTTCTAATAGGGGATTTTACTGTGGACTAAACCATCCTCTCTTCACGCAAATGTGAGTGAACTTCCTTCAAACTAGTCTCCTCAGACCTACCTCTCGTATTAAAAGGATCTGGTGTTAAAAAACTGATTAATATAAATATTCAGATATATCTGTCTCCAATTAGGAGTTGTATGAGGGGGACCATGAGATTTGGGTCATCGGGTTGATATATGAGGGTTCACTGCTGATGATTATTGATACATTCAAGGTAAAGCGACCCTGGTTTCATCCCATGCTTGTCGGTTGGCTCAAAACAAAGGTTGAGGTATTGGATTCAGTATAGTTTTTTATGTGCTTGGAGAGCACACGTTTAGTCACCGATTTAAACTAAATTAAGTAATTTAATCAATTCCATAAAGGCAATGCTTCGACTAGTTTTAGAAACCAATATTGTGTCAAGGCAGGACGGAGTAAAACCGTAAGTTAATCAATCGCAAATTCTGGAACAATATTGAATCTACTGCTCCGGGGAAGTGGATGTATTCAGATCACGTGGTGAGACAACTCCTAGCACCAAGTGTAAATTTATTTTCACCCCCACCCCATATTTTGGCAGACGCCTCAGTGAGAATCAAGATGGGGACGCTGAGTACCCCCAGGCGTCTCATTTCATGGGCGACTAGAACGTCGGGACGCCAACAACACCACCATGGCGTCTAGGGACGTCGTCACTTCCGCCAAGCTTCCTTCCCCTTTCCCTCAATCCTGATCTGTCACTGAGCAGAGAGGAGGGGGACAAGATTCGAACTGGTGGCTTTAAGTCTTTAGTTGGATATATATACGGACACTTGGAGAGAAATAATGCCACTAAATGTTTTGCACTCCACGTCTTAGGGGCTGTCCATAAACTACGCCATGCTAATTTTTTTTACCCCCTCCCTTCCTAGTCACGTATTTTCACAATTTTGGATAAAACCCTTTTAATATTATGCAACAATACCATGTGCTCCACCTATTTAAATAGTATTTTTAATATAGAGTCTATATTATAATCCTTTTATGGTACGTGTTTGCCAAGATTGACGATTTAACTAGATAAGTCAATCGTGATTAGTTTATACGTGCGTGCAGTCGGGTTGATTTCAAAATAAATACGCTTAGTTGTAATGTGATTTCACACATGATCTGACTCCCTCAATCCCCTGGTAAAGCTTGGTCACGCCAAAGCCCCCTCCCCTCACCCC